>WSXT02199099.1:0-18924 GCA_011762715.2 Neuroterus valhalla
ACGCATGCGTGGTCTCGTCGTTCGTTGCTCCAACCAAATAGTTTTGTTGGCCCAACAAAACCTTGGTCAGGACAACAGGGTAGGGCTCAACCAAAAAATTTTGTGTTGACAACCCAATATTTTGCTCGTCCAACAAAATAGCTTTGTGCCAACAATCAAAATTTTGCAGTGCCAACAAAAACTGCTTAACAAAAACTGCTTAACAAAACGGTTTTGTTGCGATTACAACATTTTTTTTCTCAGTGTACTTGTAGTTTGGTAAGGGTGGTTTTTGAGGGTAGGTTCCGGATTCGGAATCAGCGACCCCAAAAACATAATATCAGCATGATCTGGTCTAATGAATATCTTCTTCTAAGAAGCTTCCTGGGACATCAGGAAGTAGGCAAGTGTAACCCTGTGGTGTAATAGTTGACAGCTCTGAAAAATCATCCGACCAGAGGTGAGTTATATCACCTTAAAGGCACTCCGCCACTGCGTGACGATGACGCAGTTGAAGAGCGAACTTCAAACTGTACCGTGAATCAAATTCTCTTCCTACCAAAACATCATCGCAAGCAATGTCAACTTCGTAGTTAATTCTTAACATCTTCAACTCAATAGAATACACAGAAAAAAAGTTAAATGGAATGCTGCAAATGTCTTTTTGAGTTTGCAGAGTTGTTAGATTTATTTCAGAAATAACCCACCATAAAAATTCGAGGATGTGCCAATATAAGATGAATATTCTTGTATCCGTAATTTTTGGTGGAATATCCGGGTCTCAAACTACAACTTCCGGGCAAACTGCAGATTTTAGAAATAAAGATTGTGCTCTGATCTATGATTCATGCAATCAAGATTTGAGAATATATAATTAGACTAATTGATAAATTATTATTAAAAAATAATTTTGGCCCTGGATTGATTTATAGAATATACATGTTCCAGAAAGATGAGGTGGAGGTTTGTGTGAATAAACTTCGAGATAATGATATTGTATTAACATTATTGGTTTCTTTACAAGAGATATGCTGATTTCAAAAGCACGTCAAAGTATTGGAAAAGTTCCATAGAAAAATAGTAGAGTGAGTACATCAGTCCTCCTCTTGCTCGTAAAAAATGAGGATCGTTCATATTCTGGTCTTAGCTTTGGCAATCACCTTCCATTTTATTGGTGAGTAATAATTTAACATTATAATTATTATAATTCATGTATTTCAGGGAAACTTTGCTTTTTTTGTAGAAAATTAATCTTTATGGTTAAAAATTCATCTTTTTGATTAAAAATCATCTATTCATTTCAAGATTCATTATTATACCTGGAAATTCATCCATTTTGGTTAGGAATCAATTACTTCAACTGATTATTTAACTGATCCATTTTCATGAAAGGTTTATTCTTCCTACTTCAAAATTTGACATTTCGGTGAAAAATTGTCTTTTTGAATTGAACATTTTATTATTATGTCACAATTCCATTTCTGTTTGAAAATTCCTATTTTTATGGTTCGGATATCAACCATTCTGTTGAAAAATGGTATTTTATGGTTGAAAATTAGTTTTTTTCCAAACATTGAACTACTCTAGTCAAATGTTCCTCATTTCACCTAAAAATTCGTATTCCTGTTTCTGGTTTGAAATTCAAATACTTCAGTTAAACATTTACAATTTCATTTGATTCTTCATAATTTTTAGTGAAAATGTAATAATTTGTTTAAAAAGTTATTTTTTTTTATTGAAAGGTAGTTTTTTGTGTTATAAGTAATTTTTTTAACATGAAAATTTAAGTTATTCCAATTGAAAATTTCATAGTTTCAGTTGAAAATCAATTTTTTTAGTAAAGCATCCATTTTTTTAATCTAAAATTTGAGTAATACAATTTTCGTTGACGATTTATCTTTTCAGTAAAAGTTAATTCATCTGTTTGAAAACTCAACTCCTCCAGTTAAAGATTCTTTTTTTGGGTATAAAGCACTTATACTTGTTTTAAAATTGGGGTTTTAAACTAAAAATGTTACTGTTCCATTTTTAGTTGAAAATGATTATTTTTCGACTTTAAAATTCGACTATTTTGTTAAAACTTTATATTTCTTCTTAAAAAATGATTCTTTCTTTTTGGAGATAATTCTTCTTGTTTTGAAATTTAAGTGTTCTGGTTGAAGATTCATGTTATTCAGAAATTCATCACTTGGTTGAAGAGTGAACTATCATGTTGGAAATCTGCTGTTTTTTTTTTGTTATCGTAAATTGACTTTTTTGATTGTAAGTTTAACTGTTCCAATTTTTGTAAAACAATGATATTTTTCTGTTGAAAATTAGAGTATTCTTTTCAGATCTGATTTATTTTGAAAATTTTAATCTGTTGCGTTAATAAAGGATGTTTAGACTCGGATAAAAATAAATGTTAGCATTTTACGGAAAATAAAAATATGGTACTTCTAGTTGACCGGGAAAATTGAAAAACTTGACCGTTAAAAACTGGGAAATGACGGGGAATTTGCAATCGTCCACCGAATCAACACCCTGTAATTTCTAAATTACAAGTTTTATTAATAGCAATTACAGCGTGACGAAAACTGAACTTGTATTTTTTTTCTACAATCTAACATAATGTATTAGAGTTCATTTATTACTATTATTATTATTATTTATTAATAAATTATTTAATGGAGTTTTAACATAGGCTACGTAGATCTGATTGAAACTGCCCCCCCCCCTTCTGTGGATACCCGTAGTATTTCTTATACCCCTCCCCCTAAAATCGGCTACGTAGTTTTTGGACGACCCCTTACGTCATTTTCAAAATTCAAAAATATAAATAAAAATGAGAATTTTTAACCCAACAACAGAAGATATGGAAAAAGGTATAGGAAAAAATTCTTATTTTTGGGATATTCGATATTGATCGATTGTTCGATATTTTTGAGACCTACAAGATGGTCTTCAAAAATTTTTGAATTTTCTCAGAGAATCGAAAAATCAAATTTTGGTCGCACGAAAAATCATGAAAAATAGAAACTTTCATTTTTGTGAACAAACAAAAATTGTGCACCAAAAAAAGATCTAAAAATTTCGTAAAATGTATTTTTCGATACGACAAGCAGTTCTACAAATAGACACAAACATGAAACAATGAAATTTCTAGAAAAAGTACACAACATATGAAAAAAAATTGGGAAACAAAACTTCTCTACCGTTCCGAACAAGTTTTGATCGAGTGCACAGCACAAGACGCGCGATGAGAATGTATTCGTTGAAGCCAGAGAAGCTTTAACAAAAGAGAATTCAAAATCATCAAATTGAAGTAGTGGACATTCTACTTTTTAATTTCAGAAGCTCTATATACAATTGTAGGGAAGCACAAAGATCGAACGCGGAGCGCGAAGTGAGATTACCATCGAGCGCGGAGCGCGAGATCCGAAAGACGCACACCCTAGGCGCGCTCAAAAATATATGGATTTGCATTCATATAATTGAATCCGCAACTCAACAAGATTGATTTTACAACGAAATAGTGTGATTCTCAACTAAAATGGATAATAAGATGAGATGCCGACTCGAAGAGAAGAACTTTCTAATCATAAAGAAGACATCTGAGAGAAGAATCCAATTTCCAAATTGAAAAGATTTTTGAGTCAAGAGAAAATAACATTTTTCTCCTAAATATCAACCTTCAAGCCAAAAAGTTCAATTTTTTAACAAAATAGTTGAATTTTCACTCCAAATAGATGAATTCCAACTCAAGAAAGATTTCAAACTGATAAAGTTTCAAGTCATATCTCAAGTGAATTTTCTATAGCATCTGAATGTGTAACAGAAAATTTTGTCAGATATCCACCAAATCCTCACCAACTACACAAGCTGAAAAGCATAGTTTGCTCTTGAGAATATAAATCAGGAGACCAAACCAGAAGAACTAAAAATGAGCACTTTTTTGTTGCAGAAGTATATGAAATCACACCTTCTTATCGTTCAAGACATTTCCGTGCGTTGCGCGCTAGTTGCACTGTAAAAAATAAAAGAGACAGTTGTTTTTTTAAAGTGCCGTATAAGTATATGTAAATGTCAGTGGCAATAGAAGAGTGTAAATGTCGAAACACTACAGATTGCTCTCCCTATTTCAATGCACCATACCTCTGCTTCTAAATGCTTTGACTTCCTAGTGTTCACGCGTACCAGTTGGGCACACACGTTATTTCGCGACCGCCTGTCTGTTGACTTGTCTGTTCTCGGCATGTGAGAGCGGAGCTATTCTAACCACTTATCTCTACAGTTGTGCTATTCCGCTTTATACTTAGTACGATTTCTTGTTGCAGAGTTAAGTTTGCAGTTTGAATGTTTACCAAATGGAGCCCCTATTCCTGTTGTTCCTCGTAGCGGACTTTCATTTTCTCCTGCTAGACAAAATTCTCCTGATGGACGACATTCTTCTGACAGGTCCGCGCCGAACGAGCCTTGTCGTCGTTACAGGTCCAGGTCCCCTTCTGAACAGCGCCGTTCCCATAAGGCATCCATTGAGTGTTCTATGACTCTTCCTTCTCCTGACGGATGTGGATGTGGAATTGAACAACTAAGATACATTCGGCTTATTCCTGTTTATAATCGGCAAAGAATATTTGAACTTCGAAGGTACAAGTTTCCTTCCAATGATGAAATTAAATTTGACATGGGACGTAAGAGCTACGCACCTCTGTCAAAGCAAAAAAAAATAGTATTATCGACATTAGATGGTGACGTCTTTGGAATAGTGGAAAGCCATAGATATCTTGCTGGAATATATAAATTCAATATCAAAAATAACAATTGCTGCCGGGTGAAAATAAATATAGCAAGCAGCACGGTTAACTTTTTGACTCAAGATGAAATACGGGAAACTCCAGTAGGCGCTAAAAAAGTAATCTGCAACAATTTTATCGTGCAAAATTCGAGCGCTCTTCGAGACCACGATCCTTTGTATCAATATTTCAGTCAAAAAAGATAAGCCAGCAGTCTTAGGCCGTGTCGACTCTAGGGTACTTCGAGGCGTTCTGTCGTACAGAGTGCCAGAAAATTAAAGCCGTAAGTGAGGCGTAAGCAAGTAGCACTCGTAGGGGGCGAATTTTCCACTCTCGTACAGGGCACTGATATTATTGGAGCCAGCCCTGTTCTTAGGCTGTTCGACGGCAGCCAAGCTACCCATGGTTTCGAAATCAGTTTGCGAGCAGTATTGGCAGCAGTGCTGGTCAGTAATTTGTTATTAGTAACTTTTGACATTGCTTAGACCAGCGAATTGTTAATTGCTTGAGTACCCAATTCCAAAGTTGCTTGTTACTTCAAGTTACTCATTGCATAGAAACTTTCCCTCTCGAGTATCACCTTGCATTTTGACTATTTATTGTATTTAAAGTTATCTTTAATGTCCCATAACGCAACAAAATATATATTGGAGAACTCTGAACGCTTTCAGCCAGATGTGAAACTGTGCACAAATGGCACGCAGGCAACTGCACACGTGCTGAGATATCACTAAGACATCTGTTCACGTGCAAATTTTGCATTCAGAAGTTTCACTTGTCTAATTTCGAATATGGACAGGACGCCTTCTAAAGACTTAAATAACTGTGTACATCTGAAATGTTCTGTACGCATCTACGGTCAGGCGTCCTAATGTGCACTATGTGTCCTAATGTGACTTAAATATTTCGACAATACTTGTTCTGCGAAATAGATTATCTCAAAAATGATCTCAGAGTGGTTATTCGAATTCGTAGCTCACCCACATATCAAGAATTTTTTTTTTCTGGTCATGACTTTGCAAAGTGTTAAGACTTTAGTATCGCAAATAATTTTAAACATTTGCAGAAGTTTTTTGTGATGCATTTGAGCGCATTTGGAGACGAATGTCTTTCTGGAAGTTATTTCCCATCTAATATTACTGGAATAACTTCATATTTGTTGATAAGTGAGCGTTCAATTTTTCATTCTTTGCGCATCAAGGCGTATTAACGATTTGCATATGAAGCTCTGTTGAATCGGAATTTTTACAATTATTTTGGAAAATTACATCAAATTATCCAAAGACCACTTGATCTATAATGCAGTTTTCTGCTTCTATTATTAAAACTGTTATTCACTGTAGAGGTAATTAAAATTATTTTTAATACAGGGTGCAATATTTTCGTGTCTGTGATTGGTTGGAACAATACAGAATAAAGCGTATCCAGATAAATGTTGCCATTCTTTCTCGTCCTTTCTCGTGTTATCAACTCAAGAAACCAAAAGGCCATATAAAAACGCAAAACTTCAGATCAGCAAAAACCTAGTTATGTTTATTTCTTCTCACTTCATCCTCATGCAGACTATTTTTTCGAAAAGAACCTTTCTCTCTCATCCTCCAACTTTCCCTCTTCTCTCCTGTTCTCCTCCTCCCACCAGCACTCTATGCGCGTGATATACTATTTCATAGTCAAATTTTTTCATCAACAAAATTCACAGTTGATTCAAAAACATACGAAATTCCTTGGTTCGGTGAGAATTAAATCAACTATGACATAAGTATTTTTCATCTAAGAGTAAGGTAGGTATGGTAATTAGAATTATTTGTTAAATCGTTTTCTATGATAACATGTTTTTCAGACGCATAATTAGAAGTTATTGCAACAATATTATTGGCAATCTTATTGGCAACAGCAAAGGAAAATTCCCGGTGAAGACCATGCATTACAGACTGATCTCCTCATGTCTGTTCTATATGGCTTCGCTGTGACATGCGGTGAATTTCGGTTGCAGCAACAGCAAGTGTACGCGTTTACGCCGGGCACACACGTTACTTCGCGAACTCTTTCTGTCGGTCTGATGGTTTCCCGCATGCCACAGCGGAGCTTACTAGGTGAGGAAGTTATGTACAGATTATGTAATGTGAACGAGATAATGATACTTTAAAATTTGTTTTACAAACTTTTTTCTAGCAAAGAAATGTAAATAATAATAAAAATATAGTGCTCGACAACTAGTTTCACAGTTGTGCTAGTTCACTCTCTCTTTATCATTCTTCCTTGTTGCAAGGTTAAGTTCGTACTCCAAGTGTTCACCGAATGGAGCCCCTTTTCCTCTTGTTCCTCGTAGGGGACTCTCTTTTTCTCCTGATAAAAACATTCTCTCACTTTGGACGTCTATTCGTCTGATATAATAATAAAATACGTATTGATCATCCGGCTTCTTAACGACTAACGCCATCTTTGTGAAATCTCTATAACGTCGCTTATATGTCGTATGTCCGTGTCTCCAACTAATTTTCAAAATATCTTTAGGAAATTTAAATGTTACTGTGCATGTCGGCGATTTGATGGACAACTGTGCATGCTTGAAGTCAGATGCCAAACTGTTCGCGTGCAAACTGCACACACGCACAGTATCCAACGAGCGGAGCTGTCGATCTAAAGACTCCGACAACTGTGCACGTCGAACAAGAATTTTCCGAAGGATACGATTCTACACGTTCTTGTGCACAAAAGGCACTTGGACAACTATACACGTGCCCCGAACGCCAGGCTCAGAGGGGTGCCAAATGACTAATAACTAAGCCTTCTTTGTTTACCGCATCTTCAAAAAAAGCTGATGGAGGGAGGTGTTGATCAGAATGGCAGTGCCGGCGCGGTGGCTGGGCGGCCCGTTCTTCTTCGTGCCCTGTGCGCCGAAAAGCCTCGCTCCGCCTCTGAACAACTATACACTTTTACGTGCACAGATGTTACTTAGACAACTGTTCACGTGCACATTCTGCACTCGGCCGAATATGCATGTCTTAATCTCAAAGTACTCAGAACGCCCTCTTGTGTACGTCTAACTGAAATGCTCTGTGCATGTCTAATGCCAGACGTTCCGAAGAACACGTAAACATTGTCCGAGTACAAGCTTTGCACGTGCACAGTTGTCCAGGTGATATACTTAAACTTGAACGTACCTTTTGAGCTTTTTTAGTCAGACGTACACATCTATACTGAACATCACATGGGGATCAATGCACGCTTGAAATTTTACGTTCAATGTTTACTAAGTATTCCCAAGTTTGTCCTTCTACCAATCTCGAAACTCTAGTTAGCTTGGCTGCCAATAATGGACCAAAGATTGGAACTAGGTTAAGCCAAACATAGCTCAAGATTAGGAAGACATTTGAATGCATGAGCAATTATTATTCACGCAGTTGGCATTGTTCTCCTTATCTTGGCCAATGCCAAGCTTTTTCTGATATTGCCTCAAGACTAGCTTTTCGCAAAGCATATGTGTGGATTCTATTGCAGCCTAATACCACGAGGAGCAACATTGCTCGTTGTTTGAATCTGGCTTCTGCTGACATGCATAGTGATGTGGAACATGTAGCTATCACGTATGCGAACAAAGATTAACACCACCCAGCGTTAGAAATTTTTTTCTTCTCAAGATGAACCTTCATGACTCTTCTAGCAACTTCATTTCAAATGGGACCACCAAGGGATTGCATTTCAAGAAAGCGGATCCGCCTTTTTTGCATATTAGTCTTCGCAACAATGATTGGTAAGAGCTATCGAATCTCACGTCAGCCGAGATTCTGGTAATTTTTTTCGCGATGTGTTACAAAACCATTTTCAGCTATTTATTTTGCGCTTTTTCAACCAGTGAAATATAAGAAACTCTTTCTCTCCTGGATTCTGTGCAGAACTCATCAAATATGTAATTTTGAAGGGTAATGTTCGGAAGAAGAGTCGGGTCAGTCCGTAAGACTTGTATAGACAGCAGGTGCGATTCAGGTAACTGACTCGCCTTGAGGATTCAATGTTTTTGGATTGTCAGGAACAAGATTACCCGAATAGATAGCTCGGATCATTGTGACTATTTGTTTGAACTATATTTGAATCAAGTTAAAAGATTTTCCTAACCTTGAAAGAACTTTTCCACTCCTGGAGTAGATAGGATCCCTGTCATTTTTGTAGAAAAACGATCCGATCATCAAGCAGAGCCACTTTGTAAGGTTTGAAATCTAACATTGAAATCGGGGTCCTTTTCCTGTTGTACAGATAAGAGATCGACGGTAACTAATTTGGCCACGCTAACTCAGCTTGTCAATTCGGATCTTTAGAAAGGTGACCGCGTCGATGTCATCTGCTTGGACCTAGCGAAAGTTTCTGATTGTATTGATCAGCATGTTTTATAATGTGAAAACTACCTGTGTTAGATCTACCAAGGGATCTTGTCAGTCTTACAAAGACTAACCGTCTGACAGATCTCATATTAGGCCGTATGGTGGTCATTCTTCTCAAAACATCACCTCGACCTCGAGTGTGTACCAGGGGCAAGTTGCATTCAATGTTTACATGGATGATGTGATGCTTAGAATGAAATGCTATATTCTCTTACTTGTTTGCATTATCGTTTTAAATAACTCTCAAAATGAAAACAAAGTAATTAATTTATTATTGAATCAGATGAATGAAACTTAGAAGTATCTTTTTGGAGTTTTTGGCAAGACTACCTGTCGTCCTCCAGGCAAATGGATTTGGGATTCAAATTCCAAATATTGAAATTAAAAGTAAAAAATTATATATAGGGTTAAGACACGTATAAAAAATATTAGGAAATCCCACAAACGTCTTTTTGGGTTCGCAGAATGTTTCAGTTTATATTATAAATAAAATGCTGTAATAAATTCTGAATGTGCTAACATAAGATATATATTTTTGTATCTGTAATTTTTCAACAACCTGCAAATTGGGAAAAATCGTTCTGTCATATTATCCATGAAATCGAGGTCCCAGAAGAAATCATTACACAATTTGCTTAACGAACAAATAGTTTAAGATATGAGCTCTTTAATAAATCGTAAATGTTTCAGAGAGATAAGCTGAAGGTTAGTATGAATAATCTCGAGATAACGATATTACATTCACATAATAATGTTCGTGCCCAAAGCAAAGTTGGCGCGCTTGTCCTTTCTTCCCCTTCTACGAGCGCTTCATCGAGAATTCTCTTCTTGTTCCACCACGGGCTTCGTCTGACTACGCCTGACCACGCCTACTTACGCGCACTATTCATACAGCCCGGCTGCCGAGGACCCCTTTCCACATCGCGATCACCGCATGAACGCATCCAAGGTGGTGAGACAGGGGATTGACGAGTGACAGTTTTTTACACGGTTGCTCACGCGTTGGACACCTCTGGTTCAGATAGTACACCAGTTCTGATTTTGCTCGAACAGAATGAGGATTTTTTATATTAAGGTCTTTACCTTGGCATTCATTTCTCATTTTATTGGTAAATACAATTATACATTATTTTCATATTGACAAGTTGATTAGGTGAGATTCCTCCTCAAAAAGATGTAGTTTCAAACTGTAACGTTGAAATCTACAAGGAAAGTTTAATTTTTAACCAGAAAGGGTTTTCCGGCCGAAGCAGAAAAAAAATTCACCTTAGTTAGTGAAATTCTTGGCTTAAAGACTTCGAAACTATTTTAACCTGTAATGGTTCGTGACTATATAAAGCTTCCAGAATGTTTTCTTTGGCGTAACAGAAAGATATCGCGCAATTTAGAGGACCGTGATTCTTCTAAACAGCTTCATGGTTATCTATTATCTCAATAAGGTATATGTGACGCGATCTGGAGAAAGACCCCTAAGCAGCCAAAAATCGATCCTCTGATTTTGAATTTTTTACGTAGCATCGAACTTGCTCTTCAAGGTGGTAAAGTTAGAAAGATTCCATCAATAATGATTCATTTAGTACAAGCCTTGAAACATTGTCGTTCGGGAGAACACTCGAGGCTTCTCTCTCGACACGTACACATGCGCGAATGCCGTGACTATGAGCCATTCCAGCAAACGTGAACGTTCGGCTTCATCATGATGGCGGAGAGAGGAGAAAGGAGAGGAAATATGCCCACCCCGAAGACGGCCGAACCGATCGAACGTACACACACAGAAAACCTCTACAAGTATGTGCGATGGAAAGAGAGAGAATAATCGGAAGAGTAACTTGTGTAATTTTACTATATACAAGATTTGACATTCTTCAGATGAGGTGATCTTAATCAACTCACACAGCTTCAGCATTACTTGCAATTATAACGTCCTTCGTACTCCAAACAGGTATAACACTTTGTTTCAGAAAAAAACCTTTGATTGCAGGAATGGCTTATGAAGAACATCTAAGGGTGTTTTCTTGTTTTACAAATGGATACAATGTTTGTGATTGAACTTGAGCTTTTCGAACTTGTTCCATAATCACTGTAAAATCTCTATAATCTCTATAATTATTGGTGATATGCATACGAATATTTTCACATTCACTGCACTGTTGCTTCTATTGACTATCAAAATACCGTGAAATGATGTAAAAGTAACTTTTTCACAATTGCTTTTTCCCAGAATTGTAGGTTATGTTTGCGTGAGTGTGACTAGCCGGCAGTTTAACTGATGAAGCTAACTTTCCAATGCTCATTTTTCACTCTTACGTTGTCAAATATAACTTCTTAATACGTTGTTCACGATCAGTGCGAAACAAAGCCAAATAGAGCGAATTTTTTCAGTTCGATATAGTCAAATATCAAAACCGATAACTCTGACATGCGCAGTATTTTCCGCTGCATTTTTAGATCATCTCTACCAACAAGCTGAGAGTGGACTATTGTATTCAGACACGCGAAACCCCACATTTTTTGCATCGGTCTCAAGTACGAACAATGTACTACATTTATTGAATTTTACAATTCATCCGTTGTCTCCGGTTCTTCTTCCTCTATTATCAGGGAGCAAGCCTAAAAGTATAAAGTAAACTAGCGGGAACAACTCCGGTCATGGAGCATAGAGATAAGCAGACCAAATTGGTATAGGTAAATATGGAAACTCTTCTTTTTCCAGAATGCGAACACACACACACACACACTCACATCTTTCCAATCACGCTTACGTATGATACCAAAGAGCATGCCACTCTTTGAGGGGTCGTGTACTGTATATGTGTATGGAAGTCTCATTGGCAACAGCAAAGGGAGGTTTCCGGTGAAGACCATGCATTACAGATGGGTCTCCTCATGTACATTCTATATGGCTCCGCTGTGAAATGCGGTAAATTTCTGTTGCAGCAACAGCGAGTGTGCGTGTTGACGCCGAACACACGCGCTAGTTCACGAACTCTTTCTGTCCGCCCGATTGTTTTCCGCATACCGGAGCGGAGCTTACTAGGTGAGAAAGTAATTACTCTCTGTTTATTATTCTTCCTTGTTGCAGAATTAGGTTCGCAGTTCGAGTGTTTACCAAATGGAGCCCCTATTCCTGTTGTTCCTCGTAAGGGACTCTGTTCTTCTTCTGAGACACAACATTCTCCCGAAAGGCCTTCTCTTGAAGAGCCTTCTCGTCGTTACAGATCCAGGTCACCTTCTAAACGGCGACTTTCTCCTGAGGCATCTGTTGACTGTTCTATAACTCTTCCTTCTCCTGACGGATGTGGATGTGGAATTGAACAACTAAGATTCATTCGGCTTATTCCTTTCCATAATCGGCAAAGAATATTCGAACTTCGAAGATACAAGTTTCCTACCAGTAATGGACTAAAATTGGACGTGGGACGCAGGAAATACATACCTGTGCCAATGCAAGAAAAAATTGTCTTAACAACATTAGATGGTGACGTCTTTGGAATAGTGGAGAGCCATAGGCATCTTGCAGGAATCTATAAATATAGTATCGAAAATAGCATCCACTGCCGGGCAAAAATAAACATAGAAAGCAGCATGGCTGACTGTTTGACCCCATTTGAAATCAAAGAAACTCCAGTAGGCCGTAGAAGAGTAATCTGCCAAAATTTTATAGTTAGTAATATAAACCCGCTATTACGACAATCCTCTGCACAACAACTTTAGTAGAGAAGATGGGTTACCAGCTTTTGGCTAATATTATCGAAAAAATGGGATGATAACACCTGAAGTTGTCAATAGTTGAACCAAGCATCGAGAAAGTTTGGGAAGAATCTTTGCAATAAATGAATAATAATTCTACGCACATCTGTTTATGTTACCAATCTTATCCTATACCTAGGTCATGCTTGGTTCACTCATTAGTAACTCGCTACTTGTAACTTATAATGGTACTGAAGCCAGCAACTTGTCGATTACTCCGGTTCTATTGCTAAAACAACTTGTAACTTTGAGTCACTCACTGTATCGGAACTTTTTGTTTTCTGTAGCACCTATCATATTACAAATATTCAATTATTATTGTATCCAAAGTTAACCTATTCGTCCGATATCATAATAAATATGTATTCATCCTTCGGCTTCTCAACCATTAATTTATTGGATACGTTATTTCAATGCTTCACCCATAATGCAGAGCAAGTAGTCAAAGAAATTTTTACGCTAACTTTGTAGAATCTCTATGATGTCACATATATGTCGTATGTCCATGCCTTCAACCTATTTTTGAAATATCTTCAATACGTTCAATTGTATTGTGCATGTCGATGGCTTGATGGACAACTGTGCATGCCTGTAGTCAGATGTCAAACTATGCACGTGCAAACTGTACACACATTTTACACGTTCGTGTGCACAAATGGCACTTGGGCAACTGTACAGGTGCTGAAATGCTGCTTCGACAACTGTACACGTGCACAGTTAGAGCTGACCAACTTTATACGTTTGATCTTCAACGTGCGCGTCTTATCGAAAATGCTTACATAGAACAACTTTACACTTTCCGTGCACAGATGGAACGTAGACAACTGTTTACGTGCACATTCCACACACGGATCACTTTGCACCTCTAATTCCTAAAGTGCTCAAAACGCTTTCTAAAGACTTGAATAACTCTGTACATCTTACTAAAATGCTCTCAGCACGTCTGATGCCAGACGTTCCACCGTACACGTAAACAGTTGTCCGAGTACAAACTTTGCACGTGCACAGTTGTCGAAGTGAAATATTTGAAAATGAACGTACTTTTCGAGTATTCTTAGTCAGATATGAGCCAAACATGGACCTAATGCTCAGCATCAGCGATTTTCTACTGCATATTCTGGCCCAATCTGAAATTATTCAAGCCTGAAATTTTCCAAGGACCTATTTTACCTACAAACGTTATCACGTATCACACATATTGTATTGTATTGTATTGTGTTGTATTTATGTATAAAGTCTCTAGAGCTAAATAGCCCTGTAAGGAAGAGATGATACAGTAACAGTTAAATTCATATAATCACTGGTCGAACTATGTGGTGAAAGTTATGAGAAAGTATATAAATAATTAGAGAATAAATAATAAAGAATGAAGTATAATGCATATATCTAAATAAATGTAAGAGTGAATAGAAACTGTATTACTATAAGCATAAGTAAAGTTGTTGAAGAGGTATTCGTAAAAAGAATTTTGAAGTGGGCGTAGGATGGTGAATTCCTGACCGATATAAATAACTTATGCCAGAGTCGCGCTCCCCTGACAATAAAGGATCTCTGCAACTTACTTGTTCTATGTCGTGTAATCGTAAGGACCTTATTCCTCCTACGAAGTATGTTATGATTGAGTTGATTAGTGTCCTGAAATATGAAAAAGTTCAGGAGATACTCAGGTGTCTTATTTTCAAAGAGATTATAAAGTGAGCTACCCATAAAAAATTGTCTTCTCTTGGCGACATTAAGTATGCTGGCACGCTGGCTGTAGGATGTTATATGTTCAAATTGGGAATATTATATATGAAATGAATACACGCATTGAGTGCTCGTTCAAGTTTGTTATTTAGTTCGTCGGTTATGTCGTCATAGCCATACAACCAAAGTCAAAAATAGGAAGAATGAGGCTCTTGACTAATTGGATTCGTGTAGGACCAAGTACGGTTAAGCATGTATCCCAAGTCCCTAGCGACCTTCAAAAATTCGATGTCAAGGCCGTTGAACTTGAGGGGTGAAAAAGACGCAACGGGGACGGTGACTGAGACTTGCGGCCGCTAGGTTCGCTAGGGAGCGCGGAGACATAACAGATGGCGGCATCGTCTGCTATACACATGCATAGCACAATGTTGACATTTATTTTGAATCAAGTTTAAAGCATTAAATTCAAAATGCCAGGTATGTGTGTGGCATATGGGTTTAAGAATGAAGGCGGATATCGCTTCCCGAATGATAAAAATCTAAGGAAAAACTGGATAATATCCATTGAACGGGAAAGTTTCTGTCCAAGTTCAGCATCGCGGTTGTGCTCGACACACTTTACCACGGGGGATTATTACACCAAAGGTTTTCATTCAGGTAAGTCATGTTGAGAAAATAAAATAAATGATAAGAGAAAAGACGATTTTGTTCATTATTTGCACTCAAGATGTTTCTTGTGTCTTCTTTGCTAGAAGTATAAAATCATAACAAGAGTCCCTAACCTCTAAACCACGATCTGTCAAATCGCTATTCTCCCTCTACTCTCAGTTTTACCATCTTTGCAACACAATTTGTGCTTTTTCTAGTCCATTTACCATGTCATATTAAAATGAACATTGTAATTTATAATTGATTTTGTTTTTTCTCCACAACATTCTCAAAATTCCGTGTTTCTTCAGTGATTGAAACAATAGTAGGAACTCTAAAAACTTTGCAAATCTAAGGAATACACTTACAGACGGATGAATTTACTGAAAAGCCGACCTTCCTTTTATATCATGGAAAGTACAATTTTTCGAGAAGTAAGAAAATTGTTCAGAAATATCCTGAATCTCTTGCGGTACAACCAGACTTCTGAGAAACACTTAATTTTTTCGAAGTCTGGATATGCTGCAAGAGATTGAGGAGAATATTTTTTATCAATTTTCCTACTTCTCGAAAAATTTTATTATTATTCCCGGACGGTACAAGTAGTTGTCGTGTGAAGAATAAGATATCTCTGAAACAATAGTTTTCTGATGATTTCAATTGATGATTTCATTATGTCATTCCAGAAAAGAATTATTATTTTGAATGGAAAAAATATTTGAAATCACTTCAATTTCCATAAAAGACTGCTTACTTTCTTAAGGAAACTATTCGCTACAACTTTTCTCCTTCTGAATTTGAACTAAATTTTTCTATGACTATAATTGTTGAAAAACGAAAATTTTAAGAAGTAGCTATATTTGAAGATTGTTTGAATTTTCTCTAATTGGAAACAGCAGAGTTGTAAGCATACTTTTCCTCGGAAAAATAAGCAATGATTTATTAAAGTTCAATCATATCTTAGAATTCGACAAGAAGCAAAAGTGTGCAAATATACATACTTCTAATCCATTCTTCTATTTTTTTCTGGAATAATTATATCACTAGGTTATTTCATACACTTCCACATTCTTATCACATCGTAAATTTCATAAACCAAACAATTTCGCGCCGTTGTCCTAACGCCTGCGCAAAAGTAATGTATCCAATCTTAGTACTGCCATCTACGCTTAGCTTGTCATATCGCCGTCCCCATAGCTTCTTGTAATGGGGAGAGGGAAGGACCGATAACACAGCTCTACAAAATTTTTTGTTGTTGTGTTGCCCTGGATATCTTTGCAATTTCGTATGTTTTAAAGTGCCAAAATAACCAATATATTCATGAAAGTACTGGATGTGCTCTTGCTTCTATGATTTTCACATATCTTATATTTTGAACAATTATCGGCTTGTTAGTAATAAAATTCATTTTCCCAGTCATGATTGGGCTTCCACCATACTTCCACCATTGCATATTAAGTAAGAGATGATAAAACATTTTGTGAAAGCGTGGGAAAAGAAAGGAGATTGTTTTAATTACGTTTGTAGAAAATTTCCGTAGCTTTGTATGGAAAATTTGAAAGGTGGAATATTTGGTGGTCCTCAAATTAGCTAATTGATGAAAGACACAGATTTTAATAAAGTTATGACTGTACCAGAAAGTGAAGCTTGAGAAAGTTTTTAGTTGGCATTCGGAAATTCCCTATGTAACCATAAAGCACAAAATTATGAAGAAATTGTACAAAATATGCTGACAAACTTTTGAACTCTAGGAGCAAATATGAGAATCAAGTAACACTATCTCCACAATCACCTGGATAAATTTCCTGAAAATTTAGGAAATTATTGTGAAGAACAGGGAGAGCAGTTCCAGCAGGATCTAGAAGTGATGGGGGAAAAGTATCAGGGTCGATGGAATTGTCACATGATTGCAGATTACTGCTTATCTCTAAAAAGCGATTGTCCCCTGAGAAATTATAAAAGAACAGCTCATAAAAGGCGTTTTTTTTTTTGGAAACATAACACATGTTTTCAAAATTTTTCTCTCTATTTACTTCGATGTGCCATAATTTTTCGAAACAAAACTGACATTATAAACACATCTGTTATTTTGTTTTGTATTTTCCGATTCTTGGTATGCAAAATGAAAATAGAGATTTAAAAGGAGTGGCCAGTTGGTCGTGGGGGCTAAGGCATACGCTTTAGACCCACGCCGGCTGGTTGTGGGTTCGATTCCCGCCTTGCACTCTGGAAGAGCTCCGGCGGCCCACGCGGTGAACACTTGCCTAGCAAGGGAGTGTTCATCTCCGGAACCCACCTTAAGCTGTAGGCCCCCGCCACTTACTACTAAGGTAGTGGTAGGGTGTGTAAAGGAATAGTGGAGAGGTTCGAGGGAAATGTAAACCCTCAGGGGACACATTGAATCAATCAAATAGAGATTTAAAAGAAAGAGAGCAAATCTTACAAAATCATTGTGAATTTCATGAATTGTGAGCATAAATATATGGAAAATCAATCTCATACCTTGTGGAACAAAACCACTGTAGACCAGTGTAATAATTGCTTTAGTTTTCGCAGGATTTATCATAAGCCCATTGTTCTGAGCCTAACACCCTACACTATCAATGTTCTTCTGTACCCATTTCAGCAATCTTTTCAAGAAGGAGATTCGACCTGAGAGACAGAGTTTGAAATCATCCGCATATTTGTGACATTTGCAATATTCAAGGTCGCTGCCCAGATCAAAAGTGTAGATCCTAAATAGTAGAAGAGCTAAGGTAGAGCCCTGTGGTACCCCGTTTAACAATCTGATAGTTCACCTCTACTATTTCTGACTTGCTGAAATCGATTAGATAAGTATGATTTGAATCATAGAATAACCGAGTTAGGCATTTTTGAGGATCTTAGTTCATACATAAGAAGCTGATAATTAACCATATCAAATTCTCTAGAGAAATCAAACAATGCTATAATTGTGATCTTTTTTTCATCGATAGCAATGTTTAACCAGTTGTGGAATAGAGATTGGACGATAGTCTTTAGGCAAAGAAGGGTTAGAGACTTTGGGGACAAGGTGGTTAATTGCTTTTTTCAAACTATTCGGAACAATCCCAACCTGTAGCGATTTATTGTAGATGTGAAGGAGAATTGGGAAAAATAACTGGACGAGCATGTCGAATCATTTTAATAGATATCCCATTGGTTCAAATGGCGTTATATTTAATAGAGAGTACCGTGCCCAGAAGGGCTATCGGTATTAGGTCGGAAAATAAAAATCTGTATCGTAAAAGTAGGGTAGCTATAACTTATATCTGACGTTCTGATGGAAGCTGTGGGAGGCAGAGTAAAAAAGGCTTTCAAGAGTTCATTAGGAGGAAAGTCATTTACAGAGGATTCATTTTTTTGTCGGACTGAGGTGTAATCGTCTCAATAAATGCCAAATGTTTTTATTTTTAATTTGGTTTTTTGTAGAGTCGAAATGATATTTTTTTTACTCATCCCTGATTTTGATTTGAACTTAATTTCTTAGCTTACGAAACTGAGTTTGAAATATAGGATTTCTGGTTCGTTTGGTCAATCTACGCATATTGTCACGCTCCTTCATAAGATTTTTAATTTCATGAATAATCCAAGGAGCCGATTTCTTATTTTTATGAGGAACATGCAACGGTTCGAAGTTGACAAATGCTAAGGTTAAGTAATTACATAAGCAATTGAGTTGACTATAT
>WSXT02199110.1:0-13062 GCA_011762715.2 Neuroterus valhalla
AAATGTAATTTACGTGTTACTTTTCAAACCTATTTAAAAGTAGTAGTTGCAAAATATTGCATTTTCCTCAGAAAATGTTTGAGATATAGAAGTAAATGTATACAAATGTTATTAAATTTGTATATTTATTTTTAAGAATACAATTTAATTTTAACATAATATTCTAGGTAAAATAACAATATCACAGAGAAGACAATACTTTATAGCTACTAATTTCGAATAGCTACGAGAAATAACGCATATTACATTCGCAAAAAACAAAAAAAAAAAGAGATAAATATTATAAGTCAATCGAAAATCTGTACTTCATTTGAGTGGCTACAAGTAACAAGCTGATCAAAATAATTCCATAGCAAGAGTGACATAGAAGATTTTCAGAGTAGAAATGAGACCAAAGGGATTCTCAGAGCGAAGATGAAACGCAAATACGACCGCTGATTGGTTCTCCTTATTCCGTTTTCGCTCTGAGAAAATAGTTTGTCCCATTCTTATTCTGAAGAATATCTTATTCCACTCCTACAAAGTTTTTTGAGTATTTTTTTCACTTTCAGCTGTTCATATATAGATACGGAACCTTATACCACTGGAAAAATATATACAGGGTGTTCCAAAACGTACATGCATAAATTAACATGCTAATAGAACGGAATATAATAAATCGAATTAACTTATCAACCATAGGTCTACGATAATTAGATTAGGCGCATATTGACAACAAAGATCAGCGAATCAGAATTCAAGAAACCGTTTCGTTCTACCCCTGAGGCAAAAAGTAGTAGAAAAGGAGGAGCCAAGGAAACACATTTTGACAAGAATATCGAAAAAAAAGTATCAATATCCATGCTTTCTCTACCACGTGTTTGTCCACCGAGCTCGGCCTACGAAAATAATAAAGCAATTGTAGGGATTATCTCGAAATGCCTGCTTTGGGTTGGAACGGTCATGATCGTTCTCACAAATAATTTTTTCTGCAGCACGAATAGAGCCTTGCTTTCTTCGTAGTTCAAAGGCACAGGTTTCTTGAATTTTTATTACCTGTCAAGATTTGTCTCATCTTTCATCTCAGAGAAGTTTTCGAATTTTTGGGTTTATAAAGATATTTGCATCAATTTTGCAAAAGTTTTTAATCGTAAAGAGATTTTATTCCAATTACAACGTTTAATCTAATGCGAGATCTAATGTTTAGAGCGAATATTTTATTTTGTACTCGTGATGAACAAAAATAAGCTATTGTACTTTGAGAAATTACAATTTGTTTTCAATAAAATGATTTTATATTTTACTCGTGACATATAAAAATAAGCTATTGTACTTTCAGAAATAACGGTTTGTTCTCAATAAAATAATGTTATTTTGTACTCGTGACAAATAAAAATAAGCTATTGTACTTTCAGAAATAACGATTTGTTCTCAGTAAAATAATGTTATTTTGTACTCGTGACAAATAAAAATAAGCTATTGTACTTTCAGAAATAACGATTTGTTCTCAGTAAAATAATGTTATTTTGTACTCGTGACGAATAAAAATAAGCTATTGTACTTTTAGAAATTACAATTTGTTTTTAATAAAATAATTTTATTTTTCGCTCGTGACAAATAAAAATAAGCTATTGTACTTTGAGAAATAACGATTTGTTCTCAATAAAATAATTTTATTTTTTACTCGTGACAAATAAAAATAAGCTTTTGTATTTTGAGAAATTACAATTTGTTTTTAAAACAATAATGTTATTTTGTATTCGTGAGGAAGAAAAATAAACTATTGTACTTTGAGAGCACAATGTACAATGTATGCCCGAACGGCACCTAAAGGATGTGAAATAGTGAGTTTACAATTTCTATTTCTCAGCGGTTTTATGGCCCAGCAATCTACTCAGCGTAGCCAAAACTCGCCAGGTAATAAGAATTTAAGACACCTGTGCCTTCGAACTATGCAGAAAGCAAGGCTCTATACGTGCTGCAGAAAACATTATTTGTGAAAGCGATCATGACCGTTGACTTGACTTTAAAAAATGTTATTTTCAGCTTCACCTCTTCCAGATTTGAATTTTGCCTGCTCTTGGCCAGAAGCAAGCATAGAGTTAATGATTATCCAAAACACGTGGCGCTTCGTCCTATTCCAAAGCAGGCATTTCGTGATTCGGAATGTACAAACTCGTATATTGCTATACCTGACTCGGTCACCCCCACTACTCAATTCTCCTCTCGCGCCTGAAATATCTGACGAGGGATGCTCTCGGGCTCGCTTCCGAGCCTTCACAGCGGAGGGCTCTATTGTATCCAAAAAGAGCTTGAATCACAAAATATGGGATTTTCTAATTTTGTAATTAGGAATTTCATATTATTTTATTTAGAATCTACATTCTTTGGCGATTCCAGCTATATATTTTTCGACTTTCGTTGGAATAGTTACATTTGTAACCAAGAAGATGATATTTCTTCAAGAAATGACAAATTCTCAAGGAACTACATTCACCTTTGAGTTAAAAGGTCAATATTGAACTGAAAAAGATTCCTCCAACTAAAAAAAATGAATTTCATCTAAAATAGTATATTTTGCAACTAAAAGATTAATTTTCCAAAGAAATGACATACCTTTTACCAAAAAAATGAATTTTCTAACGAAGCCGTTCCAATTTCAAGAAATATGTATGACTTTCAAATGAATACATACATTGTCAACTAAACAATTAGATTTTCAGATTATATTCAACTCAAGTGACATTCGAATTTTCATCTAAAAGGATTAATTTCTGACCAAAAATACCAAAGATTTCGAAAGAAGAACATAATTTTATAACAGAATAGTTGAATTTTTATCGATGAGATTATATTTCTGTGAAAAGAGATAGAATTTTGAAAAAAATACACTTAAGTTTCAAATTTCACATTTTCATACAAAACTCATCTTTTGGGCTCACAAATTTAAAAAATTGTTAGTAAATTTAACAAGTTGGTTAAAAACCCAAGTATGTGATGACATATAATTTTGTTGTAAATCAATTTCTTTTTTCTGGTCTTTTTGGTAAGACATACTAATTAGAAACTTGTATCTGTTTTGTGGTGAAGAAAACTGTTTTTACCTTAAAATTCAAATGTTCCATATTTGTTCGGCACTTATCTTCTTCGGTTGAAACTTCATCTATTTTGTTGAAATTTTTTTTTTCTGAGGGAAAACTAATCTTCTTGATCAGGAACTTATCTGTGTAGGTGATAAGTTCAGTTATTCGATGATCATTCAGCTTCATTCTAAAAAGTGTATTTATTCCGTTAAAAGGTCAAGTGTTTGGTTATTCATCTTTTTTAGTCAAATATGCAAGCGTTTGGTTGGAAATTCATCTCCATGGCATAATAATTGATCTACTTGGCTGTCAGTGCAACCCACGTGACATATTATTATTATTATTATTATTATTATTATTATTATTATTATTATTATTATTATTATTATATATCGTTTGAAAAATATTCAATTATTTTCGGGTTGATATTTTTAGAAAAAAAATGCGAGCTCAGTAATTTTAAATTCGGAGAAATTATTTCCACATAAATAATTGGAAATTTATGTGCTGAAAATTGCAGTGTAATTTTTTTAACATTAAAACTGGTTTGGGATTCACAGTGGATTGTAAATGGCATCGGAAATCCCCAAATTGGGACCGATTGCCCGCCCACTAATGACTAATCCGAAAGCAGATGTCTCTTGTAATTGTAAAACTGTTATACCTTGCTGCTGAATTGCGGAGAACCGATAAATCGCCTGAAAACACTCTGAATTTCGAACTTATCAAGTCGAAAAATATATCGCTGGAATCGCCAAAGAATGTAGATTCTAAATTAAATATTATGAAATTTCTATTTACAAAATTAGGAAATTTCATATTTTGTGATTTTACGCTCTTTTTGGATACAATAGAGCCCCCCGCTGTGAAGGCTCGGAAGCGAGCCCGAGAGCATCCTTCGTCAGATATTTCGGGTGCGAGAGGGGAATTGGGTAGTGGGGGTAAACCAAACAGGTAGCAATATGCGAGTTTGTACATGCCCTTCGAGATTATCCCTTCAATTGCTCTATTATTTCCGTAGGCCGAGTTCTGTGGACGAACACTTATTAGGGAAACTATGGATATTGATACCTTTTTTCGATATTCTTGTCAAAATGCGTTTCCTTGGCTCCTCTTTCTCTACTACTTTTTGCCAAAGAGGTCGAACGAAACGGTTTCTTGAGTTCTGATTTGCTGAGCTTTGTTGTTAATTTGTGCCTAATCTAATTATCGTAGACCTATGGTTGATGAGTGAGTTTTATTAATTGATTTCCGTTCTATTAGCATGTTAATTAATGCATGTACGTTTTGAGACACCCTGGTTATAGTTCAACAGATGATGCAGTGTCAATACTGTCATGAAAAATCTGGAAATTTCGCGAAGTCATAGAGGTTCTGATATCTTTGAAAATGCACCTATTGACGCAAGGGGTGATAATGAAACTGTCCAACAGTTTATTTTGAACTTTGCGAGCCAAAGGCATAACAGAATCAGTAATCAGTAAAGTAATTGAAAATACTGAAATGCTGTAACGTTCGTGTTTCGAAGAATTTTGTGGAAGTATTGGTGAAGCTGCCATGAAAAAAGGAATTCTACAGGATCTTATGAATATTCCAAAGATAATACAAAAAAGTTGCAAGGTGTTGTCTAATTTAAAAACCAAGCATAAGAAGATTGTCTATTCCAAAAATTACATTTCACTTATCAAACCAAAATAGTATGAACTGCGTAAGGTGATTGTTAGGGGAAAACAGACAAATTTTGGTGAAAATAGAGAGTCGAAGACACAGAACGATGTATTAAACTACATTTCAGTTATTAAGATAGTAAAGAGTCTTATTGCAAACAAAAAATTTAGAAAACTAATAGAACCTGATTAATCTAATAAAACAGATGTTCTTCGTTCTTTCATGGATGGAAGTTTGGTACGAAAAGATTATTGCAAACTCATAGGAAAAATTGTTTAGCATTTGTTTGGTACTGGAATGAAGCAAATCCAACAGATACCACAGTAGATAAGGTGAGCCATAGAGCGGCCTCTGATTGGTCGAGAGGCGTGGCCTAAGTAAAGGAGTGGAGGTAATCGAGGGGGCGTGGCCTATTGGGAAGATTGTGGGTAATTTCGGGGGCGTGACCTCTTCTGATTGGTCGAGGGGGCGTGTCTACAGGGTTGAGTAGAGGTAACTGGGAGGAGTGTTGTTCTCTGATTGGTCGAAGGGGCGTTTCCATCAGCGATGAGTGGGGGTAATAAAAGGGCGTTGTCTCTCCTGATTGGTGTCTAATTAGAAGTGGTGGAGGTAATTTGAATAAGTATCGCTGACCTAAGAGTCTAAAGGGGCGTGGCCTAATTAAAAACGCAAAAGTTGTAATGTGCCCTTGTTGGTAAAAATGAGGAGTGGGGATGATGTGGGCGATGTAAAATTTTTAATAACTAGTTACATTAATAATTATGTTAATTTTACTTCCTAGTTAGGTTAAAAAGGTTAGGTGTTGAAATTAAAAGGATATTGGACTGCTCAAAGGTAAGTGGAATAATTAATTCACTAATTAAACTTAAAATTATCGCAAACTATCCTAAGTTATATGTGATAAATAAAAACACAAGTACCTGTAGAAAAAACATGTGCAACTTTGCCAAATATATACGAAATAAGGATAGATGTCATTTCCAGGAAAAAAATTTCAAAATATAAATTGACGAAACATTTCTCGAGCTTAGCTTTTACCTGACTTTTAAAATATGCAAATTTGAACCTAATAATTTGACGAATTAATTCTTCATTCGGTGAATTTATATTTTTAGAGGTTAAGTAGTTCACAATAACTTTAACTAAGTGATGTTTACACGCTCCCACATTCTTCAGTAAACGGTCAATTCTTCCTTATCGTTCGTCGACACAAACCACGACATTCTTCAATCCTTCTAAAGTCGGCTTCTGCAGGATTATTTCCGTAGTATATAGCGTCCTATTATTTGCCTCGACCCCGTCATGCTGTGCCTCATTGTTGAACTCGTCGCTGTCCTCCTTGCCTTGCCTCAGAAGTATTGCCTTGTTTCTGTGAGTGGTCGCAAATGAAAGACTGTATCGGCCCAGTTCAATGGTCTGAAGGTACAATGGTGAATCTTCGAAAGAGAAGTATGATTCTATTATATCCAAATGCTGTTGTAACTTTGTCCATTCTCCAGTGTCGTGTCCAGTTCGTAAAGTTTGTAGACATCAAGACCAAACGTTTAAGAGCTGCTTCCGTTAGTACTTCTCTAATCGGTGCTGGCTTGGGTTTGATTCCTTTTGGTTTTCGATGTTTCAGGAACATTATTATTAGTTTGTTTGTTGGGTGATGCCTCAGGAGTTTCGATTAACGGTTGCTTCGAAAAATCAAAGACTTGCAAGGATTCTACCTCCACAGATTTGGCTTCGAAATTAGACATGATGACTTGTTCAGATATAAAAACTCAACTGATTCAAAGAGGCTCCATGCATCGGTTTTTATATGTAAAATGTATGAGGAGTAGGGGGTGTTTTTTGGTGGGGGTCATCCATATGTGGTGAGCGTAGGAATAACTGTTATAACATATGTGCAAACAAAGAAAAGCAATATGTTTTTCCTAGGAATCACACGAAAGGACACGTGTTCCATATAAATCACACGAAAAAAACACGTGTGTCATGGATCCCGACAATGGAACACATGTTTCCCATAGATTATAAAAGAATTCACATGTCGTGGAAATTTCACAAAAGATAATTTAAGCAATAAAACTTTACCATAAAATGCCTCCTACAAATTTTACAGTACAAAGCTAAAAGAACAAGAGTTACGAAATTTATCCCGTGGGAACGGAAACTGATCATAAAATCTAGTGTATGATCTTTTGTGGAGCAAGGGTCAGGACATAAATTCAAAATTTCGGTAAAGTTCTTCATTCAAAGGTTCACCTGCAGTGAACATTTATTGAAAAATTCTGGTCTTGCCAAGACCTGAAATCAAAAGTTTACCCTTAAAGATTCGTATCGTTCTATAGCACAAAAAAACGGAACAACCACTGTGACTTCGTTTGCTCTCAAAATGAACCATGATGATGTTTAGAAAGAGCATAGACATTTTTCCGTGAAACCTCGTAAAAGTTTCGCTGAACGAATTTCAAAGGCTCGACAGGTACCCCATGAAAAAAAACGAACATTGGAGCCAGGTCAGTACTGGTTACTCTTTGTCCTAAGATTTTCTCGCTTTCGTGCTGGCGTTGAAGATGCAGTGTACAAGTTTGCAAAGTTATGAGGTGGGTGTGACATAAAAAACTAGATAATTGGCGAGGTTGAATATTCGTTGCTCTTGAATACTCACCCTTCGATCTTCAGGGCTCAGTTTCTTCTTAAACGTCTTGAGTGTAGAATCGATTTTTGTCAAATCTTAATCCTCGTGTTAATTCGGCAAAAATGGTGCGCGTCGAAGACTTTTTAGCCTGTCTCATGGTAATTTCGTACCGATTGACAGATTCGGAGTTTTTGATTTATTTGCAGGATATTCTGTACACGTACTCTCCTGAGGAGATATTTAGACTATCTCAAGTTTTGGTGTCAAATAGAGCGTTACGTTTAGCGTACGCTATGTTCGTGGATTGGAGTGCCCAAATGTCCCGCGAAATTCTAAACAGTGTTGGTAAGTATTCGTGTTATTAAAGAGTTCTCCAAGTGATACCGCAGGTGTGTGTATGTGTATGATATTTATTATTCATTGTGAAATCCTTCAATCTTCCAGTAAATACGGAGGGAGATGTACCACCCCTAAATCCTGCTGGATACTTTCCCGCTTATGGAGTTGATGATGTGCGAATTTCTGCATGTCAGCCATGGCCTGAGCATGAACAAGTTCCACGGAATCATCAGCCTATGGACGAGGACCAGCCACCCATGCGTGAAATGCATGTGGATGAAGAGGAGGAGGATCAAGACGTCATCAGCGTTTTGGATTCCGATGAGGAAGAACGCCGTAATTCTGACGGCTTCAATTACGATAGCGACGACGATGACGTCTGGGATGACGTTCCGTCACAACATACAAGGAACGGTGAGTTTTTTCAGAATCTATTCGAATGATAATATTATTGAGGGTTCATTACAAAGTAAAATTCCTACAATATCGACCTTTTTGTGTTTTACAAAGTTATTCTTTCCTTTTTGTTTGATTTACGTTTATATGAATTAATAAAACTTGATGAAATTCCGAGAACTATACAAACAACTATACAAACATTTTTCTGTGCTCTTATAATATCATAAAGTTCTTGATTTAATATTAAAATTTGCGTAAAGGTAAGTCAACGAAAAAAATAATAAAATTTGAATTGAGACAGAAAATTGTCGTTAAGGTAGAAATTCTTTCTTCTCTGTCATCATTTTGGTGAAAATTCAGGGGAAAATTGTGAGAAACTTAATTATAAAGTCTTCAATTTTTCAAATATTCCCGGAAACGTATTGAAATATTCAAGAAAAATGTTAAAGTGTCTGTAAGGTAGAAATTTTTTTCTCTTGCATTAACTCACATTTCCATGTAATTTCCCAATATTTATTTCGTTCATTCAGACGAACTTTGTGATATTCGTGTGGTTCTCAATTCTTCATATTTTCTGTGATATTTGATGATTGTAAAAATAGAGGAATGTAAAAGTGTCGGTAAGGTAGGAATTTTTTGTTCAACAAATCATATCTAACAAAATGTGTTATAAAGTAAATTGTCTTAAAAATTAGATGGAAAGAACCATCGGAATGTTTGCATAATCCTGAAAATTTAAATAAAATTATAATTATGGAATTTTCGGAAATTTCGTTCGAGTCTCCAAACATTTAGGATCATGTGAACGTTTTCAATGTTTTCGATTTTTCAAACATTCCGTATTTTATATAATACTGGGATTAAAAATTTTTATCATCTTTTGTATGAGTGTTAATTAGAAATTTTCATTTATTACAAATTTTTTGAAACTAATTTAGTTCAAATTTTAATTTCATTTAAAATAAAAAAATTATTAATAATTAGAGGTAAGAAATTGAATAATGAATTTATTCCATTAAAAATTTTTATTCATATCATTAAAATAATAAAAATTAATAAATCATCAAAAAATAAAATTCAAAGGATAAACTACAAAAAAAATTGTGAAATAAATTGAGGAAAAGTATAATTTATAATATAATTTGGCAATTTAATTAATAATCGATATTTAATAATTTATAGATTTAATTCTTCTTTATTTGTTTATACTCCCTCCTTTTTACGGGTTTGAGAGTGTTTACAGAATCATTACAAATTATACATGTACATATACATATATTTCTTTGTCCTTATCTAGAATCCTTATGAACTACCTTACCAACTATTCCTTAAAAATCATCTTGCATACTATCCTTAATCCTAGACGCTTTCGACTGTGCCCTGGGCTTCCGTTTTCTCTTACCACTACTAATCTACAGATTGTAGCTCAATTCCGCAACACTAATTCTGTCTTTCCGTTTTGAGGAGTCGTTTTTTGGCTCTACCCCGTGCGGTTAGCTTTCTTCCTCAACTCTTCCAGCTTTTTCATCCATTCCTCGCCCTGACCATTCCCATTCAAAATCCATGTGATTCTCTCTTCCATACTCTCTTCTTCTCCTTCGTCACCTGTACATCTCTCTAACACATGCAATCATGTCTCTCGTTCATACCTACACACTCTACACAAATTCTCCTCCTCATTCATCCAGTACCTACAAGCTCTTACCCCCTCTCCCATTCTAAATCTCACTACTTTATTCCATTTGTTCTCTTTCTTGATCTTTTTCAGATATTCCGGTTCTCCTTTGTTCTTCACCAACCTGTACTAGCTGTTATATTTTGACTCTTAAGATTCTCCCCTCTCTTTTCCAGATTTCGCGTGCACACGCTTGTGCAATCTTTCTGCCCTTTGCCGCTCTCAGTTTCTCTTCAAAATTCCAAGATCTTTTTAGTTGCCTGATCAGCATTTTTTCTCTTCCTATTTCCCCTCTCAGCATATAACCTGAACAACTCCAGCTCGACCCCATGACCCATCTCAAAAATCTCTCTTGCAGACCTTCCACGCTCTTGTATTCCTTCCAACCCCATATCTCCACTCCGTAACTTACCACTGACCACACTAGCACATCAAACATCCACACCCCCCATCCTCCAGTCGTCCCTGAACCTTTTCTTTCCTATTCCCCACACTTGCCCTATTACTTTACTCGCACATTCCATTCTCTTCTTCACTTGCAATTCGTTTTCTCCTCCTGCTTCGAACCAGAAACCTAGGTAGCAGAACTCCTCCACTAACTCCACCACAACGTTATTCATTTTCCATTCATACTCTACCCTACATCTTCTATTTCTAAAACACATGATCTTGGTCTTACTCACGTTTATCCTCAGGTCCTTTTCTCTTACATATTCTTCGAAAGATCTCATCATCAGATTCATCCCTCTTTCATCATCCGCCACTAGTCCTTCCAATGGACTCTTCTGTTCACGGAATCAAAAACTGCTCTGAAGTACACGAACAGTGCAACCAGTTTCCCTCTCTTCCGACCCAAGTTTCTATTTACCAGATAATTGAGCACATATATATTATCTACTGTTCCCACACCTTTTCTGAAATCCGTTTGATTATGTGGTGTACTTCCCTTTTTTTCTACTTGGCTTTCTAGTTTCTTCCTCAGTACTTCCGCATAAATTTTATAGCCTACTGACATGAGCGTAATACCCCTATACTCTTCCACCTTATTTTCCTCTCCCCTCTTAATCAGCAGTACTACCAGCCCTGTCTTCCACTCTTCTGGCCACCCTTCTCCTCTCCAGACCTTATTGCAAATCTTCCACATTTCTTCTTTTACCCCTTCCCCGCCATATTTCAGTGCTTCATTCTCCAAGCCATCCTCACCTATTGCTTTGTTTCTTTTCAGTTTTATTATTGCGTCATTCACCTCGTTCCGGCTGATCTCATTTTCCCTGTCCTCATCTAACGCAACCGCCTTCCTTCCTTCGCCCTTTATCCTATTTTCCACTCCCCCTAGCAAGAACTTAAAATATTCCGTCCATTCTCCCATTCCGATTTACTCATTTATACCCTTCCTCCCCCCTCTTTCTCTGTTAATAACTTCTCATTCCCTCCCTTCTCTCAACGCTCTCTCGACTTCTTCCATGTATCTTACCTTCTCCTCACGTCTCTTTCCGCTTAACATCTTTTCGTGCGCCTGTTTCCTCCTGTTGAGTTACTGTCTTAACTTTGCCTACAATCTTCATCTCACCATCCTCTCCTTCTTTCCTCTCCATTTTCTCTCGGTCTTACCTCCTCCCTCACCTTCTCAATCACTCTTTTTAGTTTTCCTAGCAGCGTGTCTTCTTCGTCTTCTTCCATACTCTCTACCTCCCGATTTTCCATTTTTTCTCTGAATTCTCTCAACTTATCCTCCTCCCCAACTGCCCATATTTAATTTTCTTATCTCTCCTAGTTTTTTCTTCCCTTTGCCATGCCTAGGTCCTCTGCGTCTCAAAGTTGCTATCACTGGGGAGTGCTCGGACCCTATCTCGTTGCCTACTCTCATTCTAGCCATCATATTCCTTATTCTTTCTTCTGCTAATATGTAATCTATTACTGAATCCCCTCTACCTGTAAACGTTATTTCCCCTCTTTCATCTCCTTATTTTCCAATATGAATTCATCTTCGAACTCAGATGGCCGATTATCTGTCTTAAAATTGGAGCTCGTGTCTTCGTTTTGTACGCTTAATAATACGCACTTGAATATTTATGTAATTAAAAAAATTACTTTATATTTTAGCATAAAAAGTACTGTCCATTTGTTTTTTTATTCATACAAATTAATTTTTTTCATAAAATATGCAATACTGACTTACTTCTTGGTTATTACATTCTGATTCTGAATGAGAAGGTATTGGTTTATGTGAAAATTGACTTTCGCGGATTTTATGAAATCTCCACGTTTTGAGACCCCCTGAGTCAGAAAAAATGGTTTTTACGAAGGTGTTTTATGTGAAAATTGACTTTCGCGGAGTTCATGAAATCTCCACGTTTTAGGGCCTCCTGAGTGAGAAAAAATGGGTTTTACGGAGGTGTCTGTCAGTCTGTCTGTCTGTAGTTTGTAATCTGTGTACTCGATAACTTTCGAAATGATGATCGGATTGGATTGCCCTTTCGCACACATTTTGAGGGACCAAAAAGACAGGTCAAGTTCGTTACCCAGTTATTTTGGATAAAAAATCAAAGAGCAGGAACATTTTGAGCATATTTTTGGATTTTTTTTCCAAGACTCAAAAATTGTAAAACCAGTTTCTTGTATTACGTAAAAAGTAGAGCAAACTATCCTCATAATTTTTTTTGAAAAAAAAAAAACAAAATTGTCAGAGTTCTGACATTTTCGGGTTTAAACGTTAATAAAAACATTCGACATGTTATTTGCGAGTCAAGAACATGAGTGCAATGTGGCACTATCAACCCCTTCCTCTACTCTTATGGAAATCCCTCACCCCTCCATACGTTTTTTAGTACCTCTTTCAGCCTGCTGCCTTCACCCTCCTTAACTTCCTCAATTTTATCTTTTTCTCTCCGTCATTCAACTTCATATCCTCTTTCTCTCTTCTTTTTATACTTTTATCATCTCTCTTCCGTTTGTCTGAGCCCTGAAATGACTATTTGAAGAATGCCCTCCACTCCTCACTCCCTATTCTCTTACTCATACCCTCCCTACGCGTTATAAACTTATTTATTATCTTCCACACGTCCCTTTCGCTCTTAAACCCTTTTAAACTCCTCTTCTAGATCTTTCTCTCTCCTTCGTTCTTCCCTTTCTTATATCAACTTAAACTCCTTTCTCATCTCTGGGGCTGATCCTAAACTACATAAGACGTTTCTAATCCATTTTTTATCCCGACCCCCCCTCATACCCAGTTTTAAGATTTTTTAGGGTTCCGTCAACCCCTTGTCGGTCTACCGGAACCTTCCGTCAAATTG
>WSXT02199121.1:0-18921 GCA_011762715.2 Neuroterus valhalla
TCAGCGCGTCAAAATACGTCGGTATACAGAGTTTCAAAGAAATCGGAGGTAAGCGCTTTTCGGAACTCCACCCATATCTTCTAATTTTTCTATCTTAGTTTTTCGTTCTTTCCTTGACACTAAGTCCCTGTTTCCCCTATATAAAGTAAAATACGTCCATTCATGAAATTTGATACAAAATAACTTTTTTCCTGCGGTAGGTGTAAATGGCAAAGGTATATTTGATAAAAAGTTTGTTAATAATAATGAAAAAACTATTGTCAATTGGTAATGTTTTACTTGTTTTTTCTTCTTGAATTGATTTGTTTTCACTCTTTATATTAGAAAGACGGTACTCTTATTTTCATGAAAAACAGACGTGTCTTTCCTACATTTTTTATGTCATTCGCATGGAGCAAATATATCAAATATACTGAATGTTTATGAAATTAATCTACTTCCATATAAAAGTTGTAAACCCTTCGTATGTTGAATTCCATTTCATGTACCGCATATGAAGATCAATACAGATAAGTGTGACTGCGAATATACCATGTGTATACAAATTTTGCAAAATTTTACCAGTGTAGGGACTGTAAGGCCTGTAAACAGTTCTTTTGGATCCTATCCAGTACATATTTAGAAAATGTGAGTTTTTCAGAGTAACCTTTTTGAGCTGTTTTAGAGAATTCAGTGACGAGTTACATGTTTTCTTTCCACAAGCGAGAACCCGGACGCTATAGGGTTAAATTGTAGTAACTATGTTTGCAACTTTATCTTTTGGATTTAATATGAAGTAATTTGACGCGTGTATACTGTGAATAGCGCTTTGAGTTTTGTACTAGAGGCCTCTCATGATACAGTGTTCCAAACTCAAATGCTTGAATTCATTTAGTGCTAGACAAGGTCGTAATGCCTCAACTACATTCTTCGATACTTGTGTAGAACTATATTTCACACTACTGTTGGAAATTGTTAAAAGGACTGGCGCAAGCACTATTAAATCGCTTCTGACATTAAACCACGAGAACTCCGTCAAAGATTATAGGGAAAAAGATTTTAAAGAAAATATTCAGGAAGCTCATGAAATTTTACGTCTGATGAGTCCAGTAAAGATATTTCTAACGTTTCAAAAAAGATAAATCACTTGAGGAGTTATAAAGAAATTTTGAGAATTTCCCGAATTTTGTACTTTGACTTTAAATTGTAACCTCTGTGGCCGTCCTCGCTGCTTGATCCGACTGGAACTCGACGCAGACACGCTTGGACCTTTTTAGTCATTTCTCGGGAACACATCAAGACTTTTCAAGCTTCACTGGTTAAAATTTGAGATGGAATTGCTAAGATTGCGCTGCATTAATTTAGAAAAAAACTACAACTTTCCTAGGTTATGTCACAAAATAAAATTAGAAGTAAACAATTCGAGAACTTCTTAATTCCTTTTTTAAACTTCTCACTTGCTGTATCCTCTCTGAAGAGTTGGAAATATCTTCGCAAAATTCCATAAGCGTTCCAGCTCTTTATTTTCATCAATCTTTCTCTTTTTTTTAACTGAGTTAAAGTAGTTCAAAGTCAGGAGTGATTTTTAATAGTGCTTGCATCCGTCATACCGACAACCTCCGACGGTATTCTATTTTAATTGTAAGGCTTGCCTCGTTTGATTCGTTATAATATAATTCTCATTTACACCCAAAGATGACTGTAAATTAAAACGGGTACCCGGTAAGTGGCAGGTACCTATGACCATAAACAGAAACAAATGCTGCGGGTAAAGGTTACGCGTAATTTTTTTTATACTTATCATTTCTGTTCGAACTGCTAACTTTCAAGTGTCTATAATACTTTTGGGTACCAAAGAACTTGAGTTTCCGAATTTTTTGTTACTATCCGGGTACCCGTGTATTACCCGGTGCTCCGAATATCCGTCCAGGATTGTGGGTATTCAGGTATGAGCAAAATACCCATCATTATAAACTTTAATTCGTTCTTGATAGATCTGACTTGCATCTTCTTGAAATTATGTTTGTCTAACTCCCTTTGAAAGTTGGTCTTTTAGTGTATGTACAGGAAGTGAAAATTGGCTGATTGCAGGTCACTGATGTCGACACATACGAACTTGGCAAATGTCTTGAAAAAATGTGTACAGCCCGGTGCAAAGGATGAAATAGTACATGGTGTCCAGAGGTCCTTAAAGTCCTTGAAATGTCCTTGAATTTTGGCTGTTCTTGAAAAGTCCTTGAATGTACTTGTATTTTACGCAATGTCCTTAAATTTTCCATATTCTATCGAATCCGATATTATTTCAAAATATTATCAGTAACTAACCCAAAAAATGTACCTCAGATCTGCTGAAAATTAGGTGTATACGTTCGTGCGTAATGATGTATTTTTTTTTTTAAGATTCTGGTAAAATAGATACGGTTGTTGCAATAAATATTCTTTTGTATTTCGCGCACGAATACGCCATTCGTAACCTGGTGTCCTGAAACAACCTAGAAATGTCTTGGAAATTTTTTGAGAATGTCCTTGAAATTTTCTGAAAATGTCCTTTAATTCAATACTGACCATTTACTGGGCACCTTGTAGTATATTGCGTGACGAGGGTCCAAAGTAAAGATTTCGCGAGTGTGAAGTTAGATGCCCGAGCAAAGCTACGGCAGATATCACACGAGTAAAATCGTTTCCTCGACCGTCGTTATGCATACAATTTTCCATCATATCGATAATTGAAAATTCGACTTTTGATGCCTGTGGAGCGGGTCGAAAATCAAGTGTTCTACCCTAGGGAAGGAAGCTGTATTACCATTAACATTGATCTGTCGCTCTCTTACCCAGGGTAGAAAACTTGATTTTCGACACTCCTCACAAGCATCGAAAGTCTAATTTTTGATTTGGGTATGAACAGTATTTTATTCACCACTCGCAACGTACGCATGCATTTTCGGCGGCCTGAAATTATCAACTATTACCTGTTCTGCATACATGAAGGCCAATCAACATCACGGGCGGAAAGCAGCGTTGACTTGTATAAATCCCACCCTCGCTTCGCATGTGTGGCAAACTTCACGTTCGTCAAAATAGTCTTCTTTCTGCCCTTGATGCATAATATACTGTTCTTATTATTTTTTTCATTTTTTGTCTGGATTTCAGTAAAATAATTGTAAACGTAATCAAGTATTATTTTGTTGGGCTGTAGATTTATCTCACCCTCATGAAAATTGTTCTTTTACTCATCTACTTGAAGTGTGATGACGAAATACTGCAATCGAGGGGCCAGAAATAGAAAGAGGACATAAACTGATTCCACCGGCAATTTATTGTCCAACTCGTCAATACAAGCGAGCTGGCAATCCTTAGCCGGTGGAATCAATGTCCTACTTTTATTTAGACCGGATGAAATTGTCGGAGTCGTGGAGGATGAATTTCACCGAAAAATTGTTGCATAATTATGTTTTTTAGATCCTACAGCATGAATTCAAGTTGCCACATCGCAAACTGGTCACAATTGTTTAAACAAATTAGTGAAAATGATTTTTTTGATCCGAGAAAAACATTTTTTTATTTTTTGGATCATTCTGAACGTAAAAGTGTGTAAAGTGTTTTTTCATGAGATGCACCGTTTTCTAGTAAAAAATTCTCAAAATTAAAAAGAACGCGACTTTTCCGTTTTTAAGAGCCGTGTATGGGGATGAAAAAAATTATTTTTTGTTCTTTGCACTACGGAAACATAAAACGTTAAACCTTTCCGTACAATCTCCTAAAGACCGTTTTCCAAAATTCAACTGGCAATCTCTTTATTTTGCAATTAACATTTAGCGTCTCAACTGCGTGCTGCGCCGCACCGTGGGGGACAAAAACGTCCGTGGACAAATTGATTTTTAAAAGACAATTATCATCTGATTACAATAACAAGAATGAAAAAATTGGCTTTTGAAGTACACCAGTTTCTGAAAAATGCTTGGATTCATTTAAGAACACCTAGAATACTTGAAGCAATTATCCAAAAAAGATGTTCAATAGCAATGCGGATGTTGAAAAAATTTTGAATCTGTTATAAACAAATAAGTGAATGAAAACGGTTTCGTGTGGATTGGCAGCGACTTGTCACCTAATCCGCACTGAATTTGAACAATTTACAGACAAGAAGAGTTTTTTAGTCAAATTATTAGAAGTTAATGAAAAAAATTGTTTATTTAAAAGCAATGTTTATAAACAAATATCCATATCGGGTATAAATAACTAACTTCTTAATTTTTAAGCGCATTTTTGATGACATTGAACATTTTTATCGTAAGCAACATTTGTTTAAACACATTTCTATTATTTTATACACAATTATACATATTTGCATATAAAATGCCGTTAATAACGGAAATAACAGTCAGTTGTTTAGCAATGATTTCTTTTTATAAATAAAATAAAAGTTAAAATCGGATGATAATTGTCTTCTGAAAATCAAAAATTTTCGGATGAAAGAAGCATTTTTACCAATTGTTTTGGAAAAATTCGTTTAAACAAATTGTGATCAGGTTGCGCTGTGGCAACTTTAATTTATGCATTCTGAAGGATCTAACAAACATAATTATGCAAAAATTTCCCGGTGGAATTCATTCTCCACGACTACGCAAATTTTACCCGGTCTTATTTCCGGCCCCTCAATTGCAAGCGAACTTTCTACATGAACTCAACGCTTCCGATGTCTATGAGCGTAAAATGTTTTTCTTATTGAGCATTTTAGTTTTTGTTAGAAAGTTCTTATTTTTTCTTGAATATGAAAGGGGTAATGAACGGAATGTGTTCAAATATTCGAAAGTTTATAAGCGTAGAAGGTAAGTGGATTTTACAGTATTTGTAAATGCAAGAAAAGGAGGAGACGTGCAATGAAAGTCAGAATACTAAGTGTACGAACGCTTTATCCTTTGAAAATGCATCATCGAAGAAAACTGGATGAATCCACACTCTTGGAATCAGCATACGTGAACCAAATATTATTACTATACAGAGTTTCTAGTGAAAGGATTTATATTTTGTTAGGGTTCAGTGCTACTTTTTAAATACTTTTTCCTCAGTTGTTAATGAAGTAAGACAAGGACTGATAGCTGTACCTGCAAGTACCTTAGTTGGCAATGTGTGAACCATTCACAACTACAAATAAAGCCAACAGACTAGTTGTCGATTGCCAGTATACATTTCTCGAACGTCTTATTGGAGAGGTCATCGCACGTTTGAAATAAGTAAGATTTTATCGTTAAACCTTTTGCTCCTTATTATTCCAGGTCGCAATGGCTACGGGGCAGGTGATATTTCAACGCTTCTACTACAGCAAGTCTCTGGTGAGACATAATATGGAGATCACGGCTATGGGTTGCGTGTGCCTAGCTAGTAAAATCGAAGAAGCTCCCAGGAGGATACGAGACGTTATTAACGTCTTCAATCATATCAAACAAGTGTCGAGTCAAAAGTAAGTATATATTGTAATTATATAATCTTATTCTCTTTTCAGTGTTTAGAGATTCGGGGTCAAGAAATGTGAGCGAGTAACAATTATACGAATTTCAAATTATTTACAGACCTATAACACCAGTCATCCTCGATCAAAACTACGTCGCTTTGAAGAACCAGGTAATCAAATCGGAAAGGCGAGTGCTTAAGGAACTCGGATTTTGCGTTCATGTAAAGCACCCGCACAAGATTATTGTTATGTATCTCCAAGTCCTAGGTTACGAGAAAAATAAAGGATTGATGCAGCAAAGTTGGAATTACATGAACGATTCATTGCGTTCAGATGTTTTCCTCAGGCATCATCCGGAGACTGTAGCATGTGCGTGCATTTATTTGGCTGCTCGGCAACTCCAGCTCCCTTTGCCTTCGTCGCCTGCCTGGTTTTCGCTCTTCAAAGTTCAAGAGAGTGATATAAGGGATGTCTGCCGGCGTATTATGCGACTCTACGTTCGACCTCGCGTAAAGTCGGAACAACTAGAGAAGAAGGTTGAGGAACTTCGGCGACAGTACGAAGAAGCTCGATCCAAAGCTAGAGGAACTGACATTGATGGACATACGCCTAGTCCTCCACTTCCTAAACATCACAACGCTTGGGGAGGGTTTATTAGCCGAAGTGGGTCACACGCCATTCCTGAAAGGACGAAATCTCCTAGGTCTGTATAATTATACTTTACGGCTTTTTTCAGAAGTGACTGACATTCAGTACCGAGACACACTAGGTCAAAGTTGACTTCTGAGAAAAACTACCTATCTCCGGCGATATTTCTTATTTTATTGCATTCGATTAAAAAAAAAAGCAGATCTTCATTTAGACAATCCGTCATACTTGTGGCCCCATGTTAGGAATATGGCGAAAAGCAGGGTTGCCGCAATTTCTGGAAATCAGGGAAATTTGCTGATCATGGAAAATTCAGGGAAATCTCATCAATATAAGGGAAAAAGGGGCTGCGAATTTTGTTTTTTTATTAAATCCACGCTGACGAGAAGTTTTTTGGAGACACTTCGAATCCTCGGAAGTATGCAAGAAGCACGTTTCGAGTGAATTTATTACTCAGTATCATAACTCAATAACAATATGACAAGGAAGAAGATCGCCTAAATATTTTTTGGATACAACTGATAAAAGCTAGACGTAGATGAGCAATCATACTTTTTTGTCAACTGTTGTCAGAGGATAATTAATATTTTGAACATTATTCTTCTTGAATTTTCTTTCTTTCAATCTTTTTGTTTTATGTTTTTCTACGAACTCTTTCGGATGGCGGTTATAATGAAGAAGTTTTCGTACTGTTTTCAAGTTTCTTGTATGATAGAGGAATTGCAGAATCTACCATGTTTTTCATCATCCCAATTACATGTTGTAACAGATGATTTGAATTTCTGTCTACCTGAATGTCTGGGGTAGTATGAATTGGAATTTAGAAGTATTTACTAAATTTTATTAGTTGGGATGAACAGAATCGTGTCATCCACGTACCGATTATAAACTGGTCGGTCTCTGTACTTCCCTACATTTGTGTATAGATCTTTTGAAACTAAAAAGCAAAACTTCGGCAGCTGTAATTTGATGATTGTCAATTCTTTTTTGTTGAAGATTCCTCAGCTAACAAATACATTTTCTTCGCGTGTCTCGTGCTCCACGCTTGATTTAAATTTGTCCAAAACGTCTAATACATTAAATGTAGGCATAATATATTAATTCGTATACTTTACTTGTTTTTAAAAATATCACATTTTATGTATCTTTTCGAAATTAGCAATTTTTCATTTCAACATTGTTTTCGTATCTCGTACAGTTTTGTTGAAAACTTGACTTTTTTATTTGAAATGTTGTTTTTCTACGATTAAACCAAAAACTATGATTCTGATGAGAAAAAAGTTACAGAAAAATTTGTAGATCTTTTAAAATAAAATAACTTTGATCGCGAACATGATTTCTTATCTCGTACAGTTTAGCCGTAGAATGGATTTTTTTTCGATATTATTTTTAGATCTTTCTGATGTGAACACTTTTGTTTCTGAACATTATTTTCTTATCATACCGGTTGGCCACAAAGTGAATTCTTTTATTCTCACATAATTTTGCACATAAACAAAAACCACGTGTTCTATCGAAAATCGATCGTGAACAAATTTGTAGAATTTTTTCAGGTGAATAATTTTTGTCCAATAACTTTCTACCGTCCCTCCCATAGGTTGATGGGAGAATGGAATCTTTAAGTATTTTATTTCTATGGGTAGAACCATAACCGTTCGTTCAAAAAGGCTTGTTAACGAACTTGATCTTTTCTTTTTGTTTCTCAAAACTTGTGCGAAAGGGCAATCCAGTCCGATTAGTCTTCAAAAGTTATACGTTATACGTACGACAACGACTGCAGACAGACGCCAACGTGAAACCTGTTTCTTCGGATTCCGGGGGTCTCAAAACGTGGAAATTTAATTAAATCCGCGAAAGTCGATTTTCACATAAAACCAATACCTCCTCATTATGATAAGAATGTAAAAATCAAATGGTCCAAGCGTGCACGTATGAGTTCTAATTTACATTAGAAATTCGACCGGTCTGAGTGTACACATTTTACTGACAACCTTTCCATTGTTTTAATTTATACAGTATCTACCCCAAAAACAGAGGAAAAACCATTTGTCAAGAAAACCTTAGATTTTTTCTAATCTAAAACCGTTAATATAACTTGTAAATCATATAAAATCAAATTTACATAGTTTAACCGTTTTCTCTGCTTCTTTTCTATCTATGAGATTTTGATCCATACCCTAAAGGTGAAACTGTTGCTGTTAAGCTAGTTTCAGTTTCGCATACACTTTGTTCAAATATTTTTTATTTGAATTTTGTTTCTGTAAAAAACCTAGGATTAAAAATATTTTATTTTGATGACTTCTACTTCAGAATTGTACAATATGATTTTTTCAAAAGTCAAGTATCTTTTCCAAAAATTTATCCAATAGTTCGTAAAATTCATATTTCAAATACGTCAAAAGAACGAATTGTGCACTTTTTTTACTATTTTTATTTCAATCTTGAAATTTTCCACCAATTTTTAACAATTTTTGGATCTTCAACACAGCAGCAGGAAAGAAAGTACGAAATACGCGTGTGTTCAGCTTCAAATGACCAAAAATTTTCAAAAATGATCTGTCTCAAATTTGAAAAACAACCATATTGAATTTAGAATTGTTCCACTTTAGAGCTTCATCAGAAATGAGGTTTGAAGCAGACAAAAAAAGTTTGTATCGGGATAATTGATTCTAAAATGGGGAATTGCCAAGATTTTTTGTGCTGATTATTGTGTGGCCACTCTGAATTCGGCCGCTTCCGAAATTGCATGTTTACAATGTTTTAAACTTTGAATTGAAAGCTGTAAATTTATTCCATCATTTATTCAACGTCTATATAGTTTGTATTATGTGATTTTAGGAGGTCAAAGTCGACGAGCCCTTCACCAGTTAGGGACGTGGTGAAGCACTCGAAACGGAAGAAGCAGAGCAGAAGTAGATCAAGAAGCCACAGCCGCTCACACAAGCCCAAGAAATCACAACGTCGACGATCAAGTAGTCATAAATCTCGTAGTCGATACAGGTCGCGGAGCAGATCGAGGGACAGGGATTTTGAAAAATCTAGCAAAGCCCGGAATAAGCATAGACGGCATTGAGAGATTAAATTTGAATCAACAAATTTTTAGGTAAATGTAATTGACGGTAAGCGAACAAATCGCAGATTTGTTATTTCGAATTCTTGTACTCTAATGCGCTCTTTAGACAGTTGAAATAAAAAGAATATTCTCTTTAAATTTTTCCAATTCTAAGTAGGTCTTGAGGATATTAATATAATTAAAGTAGATAACAATGATTTTTGTGAAGTACTTTAGTAGTATTAATATTTTACTATGAAAAATTGTTCGATTCTTTCAAATTCATTTTTGAACGATATAAAATTCTGTTCTAAGAATTTTGTTTGAGAAATTCTTTTATGGTTCCATCATATACGAATTTTGGAGTACGATTCCATAATACTGCGAAATTTAATTTTTGGTGTCTGGATGAACATTAAACACCTGTCAATCGCAACAACTGCGTAAACTGTAAAAATACGAGATTCGATGGCAGTGAATTGCGGTGATGTTCTTAGGGAGATTTATTGAGTCTCAGTAATAAATTTTTACTTCTGTACAAACTTAAGGTATTTTTACATATAATAAAAATTAGTGTACATTCAACCATGAGTGTTGATGATTTTGAAGAAACCTGGAGGCAGCACCTTCTTCCTTTCAGCCGATATTACGGGAGAGAAATCCAAGTTTAAGAGCTTCGGCAAAATAGTGACTACGCATGATCTGTAATTTGGTAATATCTCTATGGGGTTCCCGTGAAGTGTTAAAGTTCTAAGTTTCAGCAGCTTTCGTAATTTCAAAATAGTATTCATATTCGAAATATTATTTCCATGTAAATAGAGGATTTTTAAATTTGATAATTCTGCAACTTCATCTCCGATGTCGGAAATTACGTTAAAAGAAAGATCCAACCAACTCAGTTTCTCTGAACTCACAAGTGTGTTGTTTACAAAGTTTTGGAGTTTTGCCGTAGACTTTATGGAATTATGGCCCAACCACAAGGAACTTGTTAGATATCGATTTTTCTGAGTTCTTTTTGGTATTCTGCCGGTTCTCGTTGCTTGTACATTCTTTTTTTCCAGATCTCTTGGTATATAATAATTCAATTATAATTCCAAAAAATTAAAAACTACGGAATATAGTCGAGTTCTAAGTTACAACTGAGTATCATCTTACTTTTTTAAATGACTGCAATTTTGGCTATGATCCTCGTTTTTAAAAATGACGGGAATGCGTCTTACAAAATCTATTTTTAGAAAAATTGCTACTGTGTTTGACTTTTTTTTTACTTACGCCTTGTATGACTTAGAATTTCGGCTCGGATGGATCAGAATATTCAAAAAGTATTAATATTCTCATGGAAATGTCAATGATAATGCCAAAAAAGCAACATCAGACTGATAACTTTGAAAATACAAGAGAACGATTTTTATGCATTTGAAAATATTCCTTGTACAAATAGAATAAAGTTTGAAGTTAAAACACTTTTTTGCCATTTTACTCAGCACTTTCAAACTGATTATCATTGTGTTTATCTTAGCATCTTTTTATGGAAGGTCAGGCATCAAATTTCTTTTATATTTTCATTTTGTATCATTTTATACAATATAAATTAAATGATAAAAAAGATCTTTATTCTATTTATTGCACCAGATGGTTGCTGTAGATTTTCGATTTTCATATCATATAAATTTTCCAAGTATAAAGAAACTATCATCGAAAATCTAAGACTTTCTTCAGATTAGAGTATAATTCAATGAATTATAAAAGAATATAGCACGCTTCTTATGAAAATTGGATTCTGATTAAATTTTTCCAATTTGATATATGTTGCAGTTAATACTACAAACTATTTAAAATTAGGCTAATTTTACCTGAACCCTATTTCCGTAAGGAACGAAAATAGTTCTAGGCAAGGGTCTACGAAAAATCCTGACATTTCTCAATTTAACCTAATATTTTTATTCAGTAATTGAAAAGCGTTCTTGTATACAGTTTTATACAAATCTGCACACTCAATTCGTAATCGCCTTAGCCACAACTTGGAACACTTTTGAGCTTCAAATAAAAAAATATGAAATTGAAAATGCTTCGATTTTGAATTATGCAAGTCTGAGCGCTTTCAATTCACAATTGTTCATTTGCTGGAAGTTTCAATTGCATGTAACTGAATTTCGATTGCGTTTTAAGTTCTAAACGTTCAAACAAACTGAATTTTCATTCTTTGGTTTACGAACAAAAAAAAATTATATGCAATATCAAAGGAATCTTGTGCTTTTTTTTACCACAACTAGCATTTAATATGAATAGATTTTTGTTCGGATTGTATTAAAATTATTATTAATTCTACGATTTACAACTTTTTAAAAATTAATTTGTAATTTGACCGCTCAGATTCAGAAACATTTATTTTGCACCTTGCAATCTTAAAAGTACTCAACTACTGAGATTCGGAATTTGAATAAATGAAAACCTTGGAAATTCATTAATTATATAAAACTTTAATGAGAAATTATTCAATTTCCAATGTTTCAATTAATGGTATAATCATGTTCACACATCTCGAAATTCAATTTTAAAAGTTATAATGTGATTAAAATTGATACAAATTAGAAAACTATGAAGAAAACGGAAAAAGTCGACTAGACGCATCAAAAAGAAAACCGTAAGTCGCTTTATCTGAGCCTTGCAGATGTAATACTCTCATTTGCATTATCGTTTCGCGTTGAAAATTAATGCAGTCATTTAGAAATATTATTTAAAAATGTGACCTTTTCATTACGTATTCAAACGTATATCAGACGAAAAATATACACATTCCTCTATGATCTATCACTCATTTGAAAATTGAATACTATACCATCAAGTGAATCAGCTTTCATGAAAGAAAAATCCAGAGGAGGACTATTAATTCCTCTTTCCTCATTGGTCCACCAGTAAAGAGAACTCACTGCTGGGATTTGTTTGTTATCCATTACAAAACTTATAATTTTCAATGTCAAACGTTATTTACAAGACTTCATCGACCAAAACAAAAGACTATAGAAGAAAACATATGCGTGACCGCCCGCGAAGAAAGCGAGTTGATGCACGAAAAGTTGATTTATAGTTTTTTTAAATCAATTGATGTTTTGATTTGTTATTCCCTGATGAAATGTAGCTTCTGTGCGTTAGATCTCTTTTCTCAGACAGTTGCATATTCATTTCTGATGCAACTGACGCATTATGCAGGGTTTTTCCCGAATAAAGAAAGAATAATTACATTATGATGTCACATAATTTATTTTATTTTTACTTATTTAGTGTTTTGGCGTGAAACGATTACAAACATGTGGAGCGTCATTACCTTCGATTAATGGTATGCGAAAAGCTTTGCAAAATTCGATTTATGCTCTTTCGAACAAGATACAAAATTGTCATTATTTTTAAGAAATAAAATAATTCCATCACAAGTATAAAATTTAAAATGCTGCTGAAAAGCAGAATTTGATTTGTCGCGTTAGTGACTGTCATAAATGAGACACACAGTTTATACTCAAAAAGAGCGATCTCTTATTAGATTATTGTTATTTTACAGTATTATATAGTCTGTACAAATAAGGCACTCGTGTGTTATGTAAAATTATCAAGGCGCATATACATTAAAATCTCAAAAAATAACATTATACTACATATATAATATATTCATATATATTATACGTTAATCCTAATAACAGGTAACGATGAATCATCTGAAGTATTTATGGTAAAAGACGTAGCGATATTGAAAAATGTGAAGGCGGGTCGATCGGATGTACAATAAATAATAATGATATTATCGAAGATTCAAAAAGCACGCTAGAATACTAGTCCTAGTATTTACACAACATATCAAAATATAATATGATCATTCTTTTTATTTCACAATTCAATGAGTTTGTTGTTTTTTAAAGCTATAAAAATAAAATGGTAGCCGGATCAAACCTCATCTGAGGCAAGTAACTCTTTATCCGTTGGTGGCGACGAAGAGAGCTTTTCGTTTCTTTCATCCTCTTTCATCTGCAACGCCACTGCAGATTCCAGGACTCGTATCCGTCCTTCGTGCTTCAAAATAACGGCTTTTAATTTTCTAATTTCCTCTGCAAACTCCTTTAGAATATCCTCCTGGAAGCAATTATGTTTCAAATCAGAGTTCAAGCAAATTTCTCTACAACGCATATAATTTTAAATGACTGGAATGTGACTTACAGAGACGATTTGACCAGCAGGAGCGCCTCCGCCGCCGCCTTGCGGATTTGAGGCAACTTTGGCTCCTTTACTAAGAAGATTGGCTTTTTTATTAACTTTGAGATCGTTTTTGGAGGCTGTTGGTTGGTAGCCATCTCTAAGTGAAATGAGCACCGGTTCCGCATCTTGGCCCGTTTCCCATTCCTCTGCTGATATCGCTGCGGTGTCGCCAGGAGTGTCAGGATACAGATCTTCTTGAAAGAGTTCAGACTGCAAAGTTTAAGGATGAATGTTGCGATCGACATCCTGACAATTCAAATGTTTGAACTGGCACTAAATTCAAAAAAAAACATTTACCTTTCTCGGAACTGTCATGGAAACGACTTGACAGAATCCAGAATTATTAAGTCGATAAAATCGTGAGATTTCACAACTGTTGACGTCGCATCCGCGTTTTGGCATCATTCCGATCCCTCTTTGAGGATCAGGAGTTTGGAAGGTATTAATATAGTGAACGAACGGAGGTTCAGGCGTTATTTCGAAATATCGAATTACAGAGTCTCCTTTTCCGCAAAGAAAGACTAAATTCGTATCGGGATCATAGAGGGGAAACATTACTCCATTGCTAGTATCCAATTCTACCATAACTATTGGCTCCGATAACATATCAGGAGCTCGTAACGAATATTGCCTTTCAGACATTTTGCTGAAACCCGTCGTGAAAATTAAACCTCCCCTGTAACAAAGCAATGAATAATGAAAACTGCAGATACAATCAAGGATATGAATACATGAGATGCCTATCAATTTTTCAATCAACTTTTTCACCTTGGTTCCGTGTAATTATTCAAATCGCATTCGACCAGATTTCATCTAACAATAGGTATGATCAGCATAACTAATTAAAATAACTCGTTTTTATGGAATAGCACGTATGTACAATAAAAAAAACGGATTTTGCTGATACCTGAGAAAAATGGCACGCGTGGCTTTGCTTCCTTCATGCGCGACAGCCTCTTCTAATATTTTACCCGATCTCGGGTCCAAGAGGCGGATTTTCTTGTCTTTGCAAGTGGTAACCAGGCGAGATCCATCCCAGTTCCAGCACGCTGAATAAACTACATCTGGATGGCAGTCTATTCGCACTAATGCTTCTCCCGTCCCCACATTCCATATGATAACTAAATTGTCTGAGCCTGCTGTGAGCAATACGTTCAAGGCTGTCGGATGCCACAGGACCAACCCGACCCTTCTTTGATGAAGCTGAAGATCTACCACAGATTCAGTGAGTGTGCGAGAAATTCCACCGTCAGGAATTTGCCAGACTTTAACTACACAGTCTTCAGATCCAGATGCAATCACATTATCGTTATGCGGGCACCATGCGATGTCTAAAACGGGTCCTTTGTGTCCACCGACCAAAGGGTGATCCGGTGATATCCTACCAACCTGCATATAAACACACACAATTTAGTATAAAAAATTTGGATACATATTGATTTATTTTCTATTATATTTATTGATCATTATTATTAATAGTTTGGTGCATTGTGTGAAACCAGAGATTTTGGAAAATAGAGTAATAATATAAAAAATTAAAGAAAATTTGTGTAGACATTTCAAGAGCATTTACTCATTAGCTTACATCATTAGTTGCATTATCTCTCCAAGAGATAAGTTTATCAGTGACATACAGCAATGCCCCACAACTGGATGTCAAAGGAAACGAAATATCGATAAAGCATGTTTGAAAAATAAATAAAAAATTGCAATGCTTCTCGTAGCATTTTTTCTGTATACATTCAATGTTTGAAAAACGAATGCAATTACATTTACTGTTCGTTTATGGTACATGTGCAGTCTGTGGAACTTGAGGAGTTTAATCTTCAATTTAATGCATAATACATATAATTTCATGCGAAATACGTAAGTCGGTTAGAAACATTGCAAGTTTTGAACTGTGCCAAAAGAAAATTGAAAGTTACAAAACTATCAAAACAAACAACAGATGACAATTATTCTATTTTTAAATGAATCTAACAGAAGAATTTTTATTTAAAGAAATGACACATACTACGATCATATGAAAAAGATTTAGAAAACAAAGCAACTTGTACACAATCCACAGAAAACTACAGGGCTACACAACAGTTGCTCTTTCTTGAAAATTATGCAAATTTATTTTATTTCAAGTGTACCAATAAGATAAAAACGTATGTTATTTATTGTGAACAGAGAAGGGAACGTACCTTATTATGAGGTAAAACTATGAAAGCACCGCCTCCGGCCGACTCGACGATGATGGCGAGGAACTTGGGATTAACTGCACAAAACGTGGAATCCCAGGAAGACTTAGAAACTCTAATATTGTCATAGCACTGCTCTCTTTTCAGAGCTGTGCCGTATACGTGGCGGAACTTGCTGCTGCGAACCACGCGGAAAGACATACCTGGACCTAAGTTATAACAATAAACATTCAAAAATCAGACCTAAACTTTATAGCTTAACCTATAAATCGGAAGTACCGTAAACCGCTACACGCCAACTAATATTGTTATTTTTCAATAAATTATTATTGTTACTTGGGCACTGCGAACGTGGGCGTCGCGTGGATCATCCCCCAATTTATAAATAGATTCCCCACCCTTGGTACCGGAACGGACGACACGAATATATAAAATGAGAATATTTTCGAATCGCGGAGCTTTCGTTTTGATGCCTTTAATAGATCCGAGAACGCGTGGACGAGTGGCCTCAGAGTTGCCAATGGTTAATCTAAGAACTCGGCACGATTTGAAGCACACTTTCACGACAAAATCAAACTATTTTAGCATTTCCAGCCTAAATATCAAACGTACTTGATCACTGACGTTGATCACTTTCGTATCTGGAGCATGTTTTGGCGCGACCGTCCTCCCAATGCTGCTCCGTTCGACTATATGATGCCTGCGGATCACTTGCTCCCCGCCGCGAAACAGACAAGACCAGACGATTATTCGGGGCACGTAAATCGTAATTCATCCACCGAGTCATACATATAAATATGAGTCATGAAACCTCTATTGACATTTGTAACCTAAACGTGCAGCATCCGTTCCACTGTTCTACGGCAGTAAACAAGCTTCATTCGAAAATATTATCAAAATAATTCGCTCCATCCGTACCTCATTTTTTTTAAATATTCGCAAGAAACGAGCAATTTTTTGAAAAATACTCAAAATATCAAAAATCATTTCCACTATATTGCTAATTGCTTAATTAAACCAAATTCTTACTGTCCACCTGCGATTGGTCCATTGTGTACGAAAATGAAAAACACTCTCGCTGGAAGCCCGTTCTTTTTTTTACATGGATAATTATAATTAATTAAAATAGAGTCGTATGCATATGTTGCGGACCTGGACATGTAGGGTGTGTTCTATACGCTGCGCGCGCACATTCCCTAGTTTGAAAGCGAACCAGCTGACGAGCATTAATAGAAAAAGTTTGGATAAAGCAAACGAATAAAAAAGTTTATATTTTCGCTTACACAAAATTATTTCGAGCCTCTTGCAGCAAAACAAGCACTAAAAATTGAGAAAATTTCTCTGGCTAGAGAGGATGCAGGATCAAAAAGTGTTACAATAGACATGCGTGAAAAAGACGAGACAAGATTGATCAAGAAATTGTTTATTGCGAGTTAAATAGTCATTCAGATTACAGAATTGGTTGATAGGATAAATTTAAATATGAGTAGATTTGGCTGGCGAACGCCCGATAATTTGCCGGATGTCCGCGAGGCGGCGACTATCGAGAAAAACTAGAAACCCGTGAAACACCTTATTTGGCAATGCGCACCCCAGCGCGTTCAAGAGAAGACTCACTCCCTCCCCAACCCTCTTCAACAAACCACTTTGAAATTACCCTCACAACTTTTCTTGCACTTTCTCTCACTGCTCCTTTACTCGTTTTCTTCTGCTTTCTCTTTCTCTCTATATATATATATTTTTCTTCTTCCTTGTCTACATGCGTTTTATTAGACATTTTGAAAATAACACACGTTAGATAGAGATTAGCAGCTTGGTGTTTTAGTAGAGAAAAAAATTTCAATAATCAGGATGATAAGTACTTGGACGCTCTTACGATTGAACGAATCAACGAGTCCGTGGCAATTTTCAGCAAGTGTTTTTTTGCAGATGACAGACGACACACGCTTTTGGAAAAGAACTCTCTCCCACCCACGATTTCTTCCACCGCTCCACACTTCCCCGAAATATGGTTACCGTTGGCGCGAAGAATCAAACCAGTTTCCTTAACGTATCAAAATTTGCTTGCAGAAGTATGATAAACATATGAATATAAATATAATTTTTCATATTTTTCGTTTGATATCGGAAAACATATGATCAGTTCTAGCAATTCCAAAACACTTCGTTCAGAAATGTGTTTACATTTTCCCTTTTTTTAGTTGTTTAATTTTTTTAAATCTCCAAACCCTGAAAGAAACGTCAACTCTAGTTTTTATAGTGCACATTAAACAATTTTTTAAACATTACATATACTTGAGATGTGTAGAATAGGATATATACCTACGATACGTGATACTGTAAATAAACAATTTCAAACAGAAAATTTCCAACTGAGTTCATTTCAAAATGTATGTTCATTATGTGCCTATATTCCTCACTATATACACTGTGAGTATTACAAAAACTCATTTCTATACACCCTCCGAAGTATACACTTTAACGAACAGTAAAAGTATACGTAAAGTGTATACTTGAAGCTTATACACATTGAATTTGCCCATTTGAAAATGGCATTTTATTTCTTATAAATAGATATTGTGCATGAATTTGATTTTTTCTTGAAATTTAGGTGGTATTCTGTAAATAATTACTGAAATACAATGCATCGATACAAAATAGATTCATAGCGAGCACGGATTGAGTTTAGTTTTTAGATTCACAATTGAAGGGCGTGGGATCAAAAGAGCCTAACCACCACTTTTTTCAAAATTGAGTTTTTCACATTTTTGGATTCTATGACCGAATCCCCATCACGAAGTGTATTGCAGAGAATTTTTTTGTTTTTTTTACCTCAAAAAAAATTGTTGAAAAGCGCTAAGGGCCTCACTCGAGGGGTACCGAGGGATCAAAAGGGCCTAACTCCCTTTAGAGTCTTATGGGAAATCATGTTCTTGTAAGATTTTCCGAGGTTCTAGTATTCGGTGTTGATGCTGGGAACATTTGAATGTTCCAGGGTGATGCACAAGGCTTAGAGGCAATTGCCTACGGTCGATAATTTTTATTTTTTTGGGGTTATGTGTAAATGTTGATCGATAAACCGGTCGATCTTGAGAACCGCCTTAGCTATTTCGTCTCATTTATCGGTGAGATAATGAAATTTTCAAAAAAGTGCAAACGGGACGTTGTAGAGCAAAGCCTCACAAATATTTCGGTTATATTGTTTTTTTTTTGTAGAGCTGGAATTGACGGAGTATGCCGCGTAGAAGTGAAGGACGAAGTCGGTCGAGAATGCGCGGTGAAGAATATGTGACGCTTAGCGGAAAAACAATTCCTGCGCGTGAACATCCATCTGACGATGTAAGTCCAATAATTTATTC
>WSXT02199132.1:0-10282 GCA_011762715.2 Neuroterus valhalla
AAAATCAACTTTTGGTAATTATTCCACTCATTGTTAAAAAATAAGATTCTTGGTCGAAAATTCATAATTTCTGGTAAATATACTACTGTTTAGTTCAAACCCCTATTTTCGGCTTGAAATTTCAGAGTTTAGTAAAAAAGTCAATGATTTATTGAATAATTATCTTCATTATTTGAAATTCAAAAGCTTTGTTAGAAATTCGTCTTCTTTTATCAAATATGCTATCATTTAATTCGAAATTTGAATATTATTTTGAAAAATCATGGAATTCCGGTTATAAATTGGAATGATTTGTTGAATATTTAACTATTTTCACCAAAATTGGACTTTTTCGGTTGAATATGTAAGTTTTTGGTATAAGTTCATTCACTTTCGGCCGATTATTCAATTTTTTGTTTGAAACTGACCTTATTCCTTATGAAAATTCATAATTTCGACCTAATCCCCGGTATTATACAAAAACCTAATTTTTGCTTCAAATTTAAAAGTTTATTGAAAGATTCGGTGATTCGTTCAATGATCATCTTAAAAAGTTGAAATTCGGATGTTTTGTAAAAAAAATCGTCTTTTCGATCAAATATTTTATGATTCGATTGAAAATTGGATTGTTCTGTTGAAAAATCATGGAATTCCGGGTGAAAAGTTCAAATTATTTGTTGAATATTGAACTATTTTACCAAAGTTGTATTTTTTTGGTAAAAAATGCAAGTTGTTGGTATAAGATCATTCAATTTTGGCAATTTTGGTTTTTTCTTGAAAATTCATATTTCAAGTTGAGAATTCCCCTGTTTCATATAAAACCCTAATTTTTTGCTTGAAATTTTCAAAGTTTGATTGAAAATTTGATGATTTGTTGAATGATTCATCTTCATCAGTTTGTATTCTAACGTTTTTCTGGAAATTCGTCTTTTTTGATCAAATATTTCATTATTTGATTTAAAATTCAATTTTTCTGTTGGAACGTCATGAATTTTGGTAGGAAATCGAATTGTTTGGTTGGATGCTCAACTATTTTGACCAACGTTTTCTCTTTTTTTATTGAAAATGCACATTTTTGGTATAAAATTAATAAAATTGGGGCAACTATTCAGCTAATTGATAAAAAATGAGATTTTTAGTCGAAAATTTATAATTTCTGATTGAAATACGACTTTTCTGTACAAAATCATGATTTTCGACTTGAAATTCCAAAGTGTAGTAGAAAATTGGATGATTTTTTATTTTGTTGAGAAGTAATCTTTATTGGATGAAATATAATTGTTTCGTTCTAAAATCATGGCTTTTTCGTTGAAAAGTCAACTGTGTTGGTAAATATTCAAGTATTTTAAAACTAAATTTAATATTTTTTTATTCAAAATGCAACTTTTTAGTACATAATTATTTAACTGATATGGGTGATTATTCAACTAATTGTTCATAAATGAGGTTTTTGGTCGAAATTTCTTAATTTCAGGTGAAAATACTAGTACTTTCATTTGGTCCAAATTTAATTGTTCTGTCGAAGAATCAAGGCTTCTAGGTTTAAAATCAAATTTCTTTGTCAAATATTCAACTTTTTTGGCAGAAATCTAGTTTTGTTTATTGAAAATGCATCTTTTTTGTAATTATTTCTTCAGCTTTAAGTAATTATTTACCCAATTGTTCAAAATGAGATTTCCAGTCGAAAATCCATCATTTCTGGTTAAATCAGATATTTTATTGTTTGATTGAAAATTCAATTATTCTGTTGAAAAATCATGGTTTTTGGTGGAAAAGTCAACTGTTTTGTAGAATATCCAAAGATTTTTACCCAAATTTTAACTTTTTTGATTGAAAGTGCCATTTCTAGGTATATGATTGTTCAAACAAATTAAGCTAATTGTTCAAAAATGAGATTTTTGGTCAAAATTCATAATTTGAGTTTAAAATATCAATGTTTTGTACATATACCCCAAATTTCCGGCTTGAGATTCCCGAGTTTGCTAGATTTACGATTTAGGTTGAAAAATCATCCTCATCAGTGGAAATTGAAATTTCATGTTCAAAATTCGCCTTCTTTGATCAAACATTCTATCATTAGATTGAAAATTTAATTGTTTTGTTAAAAAGTCATAAATTTCTGGTGGGAAAATGAATTGTTCTGTTAAACATTCATCTATTTTGTCCAAAATTCCATTTTTTTTGTTGGATTTACAACTTCTTTGTATAAGATCATTAGGTTTTGGTCGAGTATTCAACTTATTTTTAAACATTGAGCTTTTTTGTTGAAAATTCAAATTTCGGGTTGGCATTTCCTCTGTTCTGTTGAAATTCGTCTTTCTCATCGGATATTTTAATAGTTCGTTGGAAATATAATTGCTCTCTCAGAAAACCATAAATTTTAGTGAAAAATTCGATTGTTTTGTTGTATATTTTCTTTTTTTTTTACTAAAGTTGAATCTATTTTGGTTGAAAATGCAATTTTTCGGCATCAAATTTTCCAATTTTGGTTAAGCATTAAAAAAATTATGTTCAAAAATGAGACTTTTCAATGAAAATTTATAATTTGGGGTTCAAAATTCAACTGTTTTCTCCATCTTTCCTGGATTCCTAGCTGTAATTCAACAATTTGGTTGACAAGTCGTAATTTTTGGTTTGAATTTGAATTTTTTGTTGGAAATGCGTCTTTCTATGTTCAAAATTTATTTTTTTGTAGAGAAATTCAATATTTGGTTTATTTTCTCTTATTTATTTATTATAAATTATTATAGTATTGAAATATATATTATTTATTTATAATTTTTATCTATTATTTATTTAATATTCATTTATTATCTATTTATTATTTATTTAATGTTTGGTTGTAAGTCACTCAATTGCCTATTTGAAAATTGAACTAGTTTGTTAAAAATTTATCTCTTGGAAAATTCATCTCTCATGGTAATTCTTGAAAACTATTTTTTTTCTCTTTTTCAGAGACAATCCTCCTTATTTTTTCTCTTCTTTCAAGTTCGGTTGTCCTAAATTACAAAAATGTAGCTCTGGTTAATCTATATTTGCGTTAAGAATATAGGGAAACACTAAGTTTAATTTTATTAAGAAAAACCTGTTTTTTTTGTAAAACAAAATGGTGAATTGAAAACAGAAAAACCAAAGTTCGAATGTTTTGCAGATAATTTTTTTGAACGGTTAAAAATTGGACGGATTTCGGCGAAAGTTTCACCGAGGTCAGGAGAATAATTCTGACGTCATCTAATTGCGTCACGCTGTAGTGAGCAATTTGGGGTAAAACGTAAACTCGGTAACAAAAGTGACAAAGGATCTTGCTTATAAAAATGCTCTGAAATATTTAACTATGTTTCACGTCACCGTTAATAGTGTCCGATGAAAAATATTTTATTAAACAACATTTCTTAATTCATTTGAAAAATTGTACCCACAAAAAAAAATTTTCTTTCTTAAAAATTGTTCTAATTTCCATTCACAAAAATTTTTAATTGTCGAATTTTCATGCTCGAAAGTCGAACTTGCTGCATAAAGGAAATTTTTTTGAACAGATTTTCTTAATTTTCAAGCCATAAAGATAAATTAAAAACAGAAAAGATCATTTTCAACCAGAGGGTTCAATTTCCTAGCAGGATTTTTAATATTATACCAACAAAAGATTTTTATTTTGAATCGAAAATAGTTGAAGCCATTCAACGAAGATTAGGTTTCAACAAAATTGTTCAATCTTTAACCAAAACAGATTAATTTATGAACCAATTTGGGAAATTTACAGAGGAAAAACTAATTTCTGGATAAATGGTTTGATTTTCAACCAGAGAGATGAATTTTTGAACAAACACAAGTTAATTTCCAAAAAATTAGTACAACTTTTATCTAAATAGTTGGATTTGATAGAAAATAAAAGAATTCTTATAGAAAAATGAAATAGCTAATATTTTACCCAAAAGATTTTTATTTTAGATAAAATACTGTTGAATTTATAAAAAGAAAAACGAATTTTTAATCATAATGTTAAATCATCTGTCAAAACAGATGAAGAATTTACATATTTTGTTGGGAATTCGCTTTTTTTGGTAAAAAATTATTCTTATAGGTTGAAAATAATTAATTAATCTTTTGGGTTGGAAATCAATTGCTTGGTTGTATATTGAACTAAATTTTGAATGTTAATTTTCGTTTCTTTGACGATTCACACTCTAAATTTGAACCAGTCAGAAATCGACTGATTGATTTAATCAAGCATACTTTGACTGGCGAATCAGTCATTTCGACTGAGAAATTAATATTTTTACTGACAAATCAGTCGTTTTGACTGATTATTCAGTCAATTTGAGTATTTGGAACAATCAGGGCCTTAGAATGACTGATTCTCAGTCAAAATAAGTGACTGATTTATCAGTCATTTCCTTAACTACAGATAGTTGTATAGAGAGTTGTTGATAGTAGTATAGTTGTTCACTATAATATGAAAATATAACACTATATCATGAGAATTAATATTGTTACATTAAACATCCTATTGAACAACATCGAAGAGGTCGAGGATATTTTTAGGAATTTTATCAAAATTGTTGTAAAATAATTTTTTAGTTTTGAAATTGATAATGTTTAGGAGTAAAAAAAATAAGTTATGTAGAACCGGAAATAGTTTGAAATAATATAATAAATACCTTTTTTATCATCAATTTGATTCTTCTCATAAAATCCTAACATTTTATCAAATTATTTGAACACAAATGAATGACTGACTGGATAACTCGAAATCACCGATTGAATTGTTCAAAATGACTCACTTTTTAAGTAGAAATGATCCTTTGAATCATTCGGGATGGCTGGTTGAATCAGTCAAAATGACTGATTGAATCAGTGAGCCGAAATAACTGATGTGAAAAGTCACTTTTGACTGATGCGTCAGTCGTCGAATCCCCACTGTGTTAATCAGTCAAAAATGACTGCGAATCAGTCACTTTTGACTGATTAGAATTTAGAGTGCATGGTTCTAGTTAAAAAGTCATCCCTTTTTTTAAATATCACCTTTTTTGTTGGAAATTCAACTACTTCTATGAAAGTTGAACTTTTTTTTAGAAATTCACTTTATGGGTGATTCAACATTATTGTTGGTAATCCATTTATTTGTTCGGAAAATTCACCTGTTTTGTTGAAAATTTCTTGTTTTTCTAATCTTCCTCTACGAATATGAAGAAGATCCTTTTAAATTCCTGGTAAAACTTCCCCATTGTTATGCATAACTTAAATTTGTTTTTAATATTTTTTTTATTTTTTAAAATTTGTATTTAATTATTCTGTAATACGATGAAATCATTCAAAATTATGCAAAATCTCATGAAATCCTTCACAATCCCCAAATAACTATTAAAGTCCCTTTTATTTTTATTTATTTACCTCTAAATCATCTAAAATCCTGTTAAATCTTTTAGAATCTCTCAAATGTCATGAAAGTATTGTTATGCTTAAAAATCCTTTGAAATGTCTTAAAATTTCTTGAAGTACTTGCTAATCTTTTTTTTGCGATTTTTTTTGGTACAATTCCCTGAAAAAAACTTGAGTGCCATTAAAACCTTTCAAAATATTGTGCATTTTTCTGAATATTTCTTTAAATCTCAAGAAATCCAATGAAATCCTCCGGAAACTCCGAAATTCTATAAAATCGCTGAAAAACTGTAAAATACTTATAAATTCCTTAAGTCCCTTGAAATTACTGGGAACTACTCAAAATCGTTCCAATCCCTCGTAGTTCCTTAGAATATTTTGGAAATTATCAAAATTAATTGAAATTCCGAAAAAACTGTCGAAATTTTCAGAAATATTTCGCATTTTCAAAATCGGTTCCCAATATCCTGACATCTCTTACTTTATTTGGAATCATTTTATTCCTTTTTTTGAATTTTCTATTCGAAATTTTTTTGGATTTAAAAAATTATATTAACAACTCATGTATCTTTGTATTTTTGAAATAGGAATGAATTATGTACGCAACATGTTAATAACTTTAACCTTTTGTTTTCAAAAATGCGAATATAAAATGATTCTTTATGTATGCATAATTTGTTGATTACAAATTATGCATATAGATGAAGGTAGTCATACTACGTCATTGGTTATAATTCATTAAAAACAAGTAAAATTGTTGAACTACAAGAAACCTTTCGAGCTGGAAAGGTCTGTTGTAGTTCATGAAGTCATTTGGAGCACGATTCTGTGAGACATATTATTTTTCCACATGAACATACGAGCACAACGCAAATATTGTTAAAAATTTTTTATTAAAATCGTGAATATTTTTCAAAGCAACTTTTTTTATTCCAAAAAAATTGAGAGGCATTTGGATATTATTTCTTATAAATAAAAAATACTTCTTCTTAGAAATGTTCCATAGAAATCGATTGGTTTATAATATTTTGTAACAATCAAATTGTTACTATAGCAGAATGAATTGCTATTATATTATATTCGTGTCTATATTCAGGGTGCTTAAAAACTTGATTATCTCGTTTGTGTATACGAACAGCAAAAATAAATGAATAAATTCATCATTATATTTAAAACATCAACAACTTGATTGTTAATTAACGTTTCCGCCAGCAATCCATAAATTCGTGTTACAAATCAACTTTTCCTGTCGAGGTTTTCATTTGTAGTCGATTCAACAGTGTATGTATGGAATTCGTCTTTTTGGCCTCAAAATTCGACAGTTTTGTGCAAAATCGGATCATTTTAGTTAAAACTTCATTTTTTGTTGAATATATCCACTTTCGGTTAAAAAGTTATTTATATTATTGTACAAATTCATTTCTTTGTTTGGAACATTCCTATTTGTTGGATATTTATCATTTTAGTTAAAGCTTCAATAATTTAGTTGTGGATTAATTTTGCTGCTAACATTTCATATTTTCTAGTTTATATTAGCTGTTTGTGACAGAAATCTTCTTTTCCGCTTCAAAATTAAATAATTCCGTAGAAAATTCAACTAATATCGTGAAAAACTTTGATTTGTTTACTTGCAAAGTTTAACTTTTTGTTGGGATGCTTTTTTGTTTAAAAGAACAACATATTTTTGAGTTCAGTATTCATATTTTTCATTGAAAATTATCCTTTTTATTCCGAATTCATACTTTTGGTTGAAAATGAAACTACTATGGCAAGATATTTCTCCTTTTCTGTTGAAAATTGACGTTTTTGGTAATTCAATTTTTACTGTGTGAGTTTTGTTTTTCCTCCAAAGAGATAAAAAAAATTAGGTTAAAAATTTCAATTGTTTCTCCCAAATAGAATATTTTGTTGAAAGATCATATATTTGGTTGAATAATCAACTTCTTTCTTGAAAAATAGAAATAATCCTTTTTGGTAAAAATTTATCATTTTTGTTAAGGCTTCAATAATTTAGTTGTAAATTAACTTTTTTGGTAAATTTTCAAGTTAAAACGACTAAATTGGACAGAATTCGTCTCTTTCGCTCGAAGATTTATTTATTTGCAAACATTTGAAAAACTATTGTGAAAAAACTTAGTTACCTCCACTCGAAAATTTAAACTTTCTGTCATGATGTTCAATTATTAAGTTGAATATGATCTATTTTGTTAAAAATTCATATGTAGAGCAAGAAAACATCTTTTCAAATGTTAAAGTGTTTGGGACAAGTCATACTTTTTTATTTGAAAAAAAACAACATATTTTTCGATCAAATATCCATTTTTTTCGTTCAAAATTATCCTTTTTGTTGAAAATTGATACTTTTGGTTGGAAACGAATTTACCATGGCAGGATATTCCTCTTCACTGTTGATAAATGAGGTTTTTAGTTCGACAAATCCACTTTCCTGCATAAAATTTGTTTTTTCTCCTAAGAAATTGAAAACATGAAGTTTGAAAATTTATCTACATGTTCCTTTGAAACTGAATATTTTGTTGAAAGATCATATATTTTGTTGAATATTCAACTCCTTTCTTGAAAATAATCCTTTCTGTTGGAAATTCATCATTGTAGTTATGAAACTTCAATAATTTACTTGTAAATCAACTTTCCTGCTAACATTTCATATTTTCTAGTTGAAAATCAACTGTTTCTAACAGAATTGGTCTCTTTCGCTCAAAAATCCATTTATTTTGCAAACAATATAAAAACTATTGTGAAAAAACTTGGTTTCAGTCACTCGAAAATTCAAACTTTCTGTCATGATGTTGAATTATTGAGTTGAATATTATCTATTTTGTTAAAAATTCATATGCAGAGCAAGAAAACATATTTTCGAATGTTGAAGTGTTTGGGACAAGTCATACTTTTATATTTGAAAAAAACAACATATTTTTCGATCAAATATCCATATTTTTCGTTTAAAATTATCCTTTTTGTTGAAAATTGATATTTTTGGTTTGAAACGAATTTACAGAGGCAGGATATTTCTCTTCTTTGTTGAAAAATGATGGTTTTGATTCGAATATTCCACTTTCCTGCATAAAATTTATTTTTTCCTGCTAAGAAATTAAAAAAATTAAGTAAAAAATTTAACTATTTCGTTGAAATTGAATATTTTGTTGATAGATTACATAAGTGTTCGAATATTCAACTTCTATCTTGAAAATGATCCTTCTTTTGGTGAAATTTATCATTTTTTCGAAGCTTCGATAATTTAGTTGTAAATGAACTTTTTTGTTGAAATTACAATTTTCAAGCTAAAAATCAATTTTTCCTGACTGAATTTGACATTTATTGCTCAAAAATTCATTTATTTCGTATAAAATTTAACTATAATTGTACAAAAAACTTGTTCTTATTCACTAAAAAATTTGAATTTTCTGTCGTGATGTTGAACTATTAAGTTAAATATGATTCATTTTGTTGAAAATTCATATGTAGCGTAAGGAAACATGTTTTTAAATGTTTATCTGTTTTGGTACAAGTTAACTTTTTTTGATAAAAAATTATATTCTCGGGTTGAATATCCATATCCTTCTGTTGAAAATTATCCTTTTTGTAACAATTGATACTCTTGGTTAAAAATTAAACTACCATGGCAGGATATTCCTCTTCTTTGTAGAAAATGATGTTTTTGATTTAAAAATTTCACTTTTCCTGTATGAAATTTGTTTTTTCCCCAAAGAAATAAAAAAAATTAAGTTGAAAATGTTAACAATTCTTTCGAAATTGAAGATTTTGTTGAAAGATCATATATTTGATTGGATTTTCAATTTATTTCTTGAAAAAACTCCATTTTATTGAAAATTTATCATTTTATTCAAAACTTCAATAATTTAGGTTGTAAATAGCCTTTTTGCTAACATTTCATATTTTTGAGTTGAGAATTGATTGTTTTCGATAAAATTCGACTTTTGCGCTTGAAAATTAATTGATTTCATAGAAAATTCAACTAATATTGTAAAAAACATTGTCTTATTTACTTGCAAATTTGAACTCTTTGTTGGGATGTTGAAGTATTGAGTCATACATGATCTATTTTGTTGAAGATTCATATGTATAGATCAAGAAAACATCTTTTTGAACGTTAATCTGTTTTGGTACAAGTTAACCTTTTTCGTTTAAAAACAACAACATATTTTTGGATTGAATATTCATATTTTTTGTTGAAAATTATCCTTTTTGTTGAATATTGACGTTTGTGGTTTGAAAATTCAACTCCCCTGTATAAAATTGGTTTTTCTTTGGGAAAAATTTAAAAAATTAGGTTGCAATTTTAACTATTTCTTCGAAATTGAATATTTTCTTGAAAGATCATATATTTGGTCGAATATTCAACTTCTTTCTCGAAAATAATCCTTTTTGGTAAAAATTCATCATTTTAATTAAAACTTCAGCAGCTTAGTTCTAAATTAACTTCATTGCAAACATTTTATATTTCCAAGTTGAAAATCAACTGTTTTTGACAAAATTCGTCTTTTTCGCTTGAAAATCAATTGATCTCGTAGAAAACTCAACAAATATTGTGAAAAAATTTTTCTTCTTTACTTGAAATTCACATTTTTGTTGAGATGCTGAACAAATGAGTTTAATATGATTTTTTTTTTGAAAATGCATATGTATAGTAAAGAAACATGTTTTTAAATGTTGAATTGTTTTGGTACAAGCTAATATTTTTCGTATGGAAAAACAACATATTTTTAGGTCGAATATTCAACTTCTTTCTCGAAAATAATCCTTTTTGGTGAAAATTCATCATTTTAATTAAAACTTCAGCAGCTTAGTTGTAAATTAACTTCATTGCTAACATTTTATATTTCCAAGTTGAAAATCAACTGTTTTTGACAAAATTCGTCTTTTTCGCTTGAAAATCAATTGATCT
>WSXT02199143.1:0-18921 GCA_011762715.2 Neuroterus valhalla
GACTGTTTACTCAACTTATGTGAACGTTCCCAGTCAACTTATCCGAAAGTCAACTTAAGTGAAGGTCAACTTAAGTGCAAGTTCACTGTATTAGTTCTTTGAGGAAATAGTATTTTATTTGTGAGTATGTATGATTGTGTATAGAATTAGGAAGATTCGTTTAAAAAATTATTTTCTACAATGAAATTGATAGCCGTCATCGAAAATTTTCCATTGTTCTTCAAAATTTAAAAGTACAGTTAATTAAATCAAAATATCAAGTTTATATCTCTAATAACTGCCCAACAGTGCATTTGTTATCTGAGGTAGTTTGAAAAAATCTGAATTTTTTCGTTTGTTGACTGAATGTAATTCTCAGGTATCATTTCCGAATAATAAATAAAGATAATTCCCTAGAAAGAACCTGATTAATCAACCCAAAATACTTAATGCGGATATTTGTTTATTGACATTGCTCGAAAAATCACAAAATTATTTTTCCTAATTTTTATTAAATCGACTGAGAAAACCAGTTTTGTCCGTAAATTTTTTTAATATAGTACGAATCAAATGTCGAATTGCTGCCAATTCCTACGGAACCATATTGTGTCTCACTTAGTTGTTTATAACGAATGCAAAAAAGTTTTTAGCATTCGCATTGCTGTAAGACACTTTTTCTGATAGTTGCTACAATTTCATAGGGATTCCAAAATTATTCCAAGCATTTCTCAAAAACTGATAAAGTTCAAAAAGTATATTCTAGTTCTAGGACTAGATAGTAGCCAGCTTTGAATTCTGGCCCACATCTTGAGCACGAGCGTGCCATAAGGTCTGCTTGAAAATTTTGCCGCCAGGATCGGTAGTTTCTTGCCGTAAAATTACTGCTCGAAGGCCTTTCGTAGGCTTGTGTTTTTTTCAGATTCTTTAATAGCAGCTTCCTTCCTTTATATATAAATTTGTTCATGAAAAATCAAATTTTATCGATTATTTTTCAAATTTCTGAAATAATCATTAGAAGCCGAGAAATCGGCCTTCGAAAATAGGGTTACTTTGTACGATCATATTTTCTATTCAAATTGCTTTTTCAAAAATATAAAAGATAATCGAAAAACATTATTCTTTTGCGAATTCAGACATATTACATAAGTTATATTTTCCAAAATACTTTCAGAGCGAACGCAAGCCTATGAAACCCTTCCAAAATGCCCTGTACCCAGCCTTCTGAACATATACATTGTTCCGTTGTAAAGTTGATAGTCCTACAAAATGGTTGTTGTTTCACTGATTACGATTTGAGCGGAGTCTTTTTTTAGTTCTTTGTATGAATCTTCAGTTGAAAGGTATCTGATTTTTTTTACTAATCTTCTTTATCCGTTTTCATGTCTCTAGTCTCATTAAGTTTTTGGATTGATGTTGTTTCTCATTGAATTGAGTTTGAGGAAGGAAGTTTGGCTTCGCGTAGGATGTTAGCTGTCTTCCGACGGATATTATTCGCGTATACAAGTAGAACCTTATAAAATCCAAGACGAAATGCCTGAGGAGATTAAAAAAGCATTAAGGGGCACAAAGAACTTCTTTGCTGCTGGTCCAGATTATATTGAGAACTTTTGGTGGGAGAAGTCTACTTCCATACAACATCATCTGGCCGGCATTTTCACCTCATATTTACAGTCGGAGATCATAATTCCGCAGTGGCTGCTGTTAGGACAAACTGTATTCCTACCGAAGAAAGGCGACTTGCCCAACCCAAACAACAACAGGCCAATAACTTGTCTCAACACGTTGTATAAGATCTTTTCATCCATCCTTTATGACAGAATTGTTCGGATAATTGGAGCTGCGTAGAGTGAGATTTAGGAAAAACGAGGATGAAAAAAGGCGCAGCTGGCTGTTGGTAATACCTGCTGATCGATAGGAGTGTCTGCAGCGACGCTGAAAACCACAAGCGCAGCCTGCCAATGTCTTGGATTGGGAACCAGAAAGCTTTTGATTTAACTCCCCATTGAATGACCATCTGTCTGATAGAAAGCTTGAAGATAGAAAGATTGATGCCCCTTCGGAAAACCAGATCAACTATTACTTCTGGAAAACATCGTGTGACTACTTACAGTGCCATTTTCCAGAGAGTTCTCTTTCAGGGTGACGCCATGAGCCCTCTTCTCTTCTGCATCACACTATTGCCACCATGACAATGGAGAATAAGGTCACTTATATATTTTATATGGATGACTTAAAGATCTACGCTTCTTGGAGAAAACATCTTTAAAGAGCTCTTAGTATCGTCGGTTGGTACATACGAGAAATCGGTATGGACTTTGGATTAAATAAGTGTGCCAAGATTCATCTGAAACGTAGACGTCTAGATAAGGTCGGGATTAGGACCCTGAGCTTGTGAACAGAAGTGCTCTCAAACACCTTAGCGCTGGAGAAACCTACAAATACCTGAGCGTGCCTGAGAACCGCATTCAGGATGCAACATCAGTAAAGGAGTTTCTCTAAAGCAGATACAAACACCTCCGACGGATTTGGTCGTCCAACTTGTCGGCGTTGAGCAAGATATCTGCTACTAACATGTTTGCCGAACATGTTGCATGTATGCAACCGAATCGTCCTTAGTACTGTTCATGTCATCGCGAACAGTAGAGATCCTGTCCTGGCAATTGTCAGGAATCACGAAATGAGTGTGGACAGCGCGTTCCTTTACAAAGCCGTGGTGCAGGCAGCTGAAACCCTTGGCCTGAACCTTAACATCAGGAGTGAGGACAGTGCATTACTCAATCAAAATACCTCACTCCACAAGACACAGGTAAAAAAGCGAAGGCCGAAAACTTCCTGAGACAACATGAAGGAACAGAAAATTTTATTTACACGTGTCAGGTTGGTGTGATTTCCACCTTAGCATAACGTAGAAGTATATTACGTCAATAGGTTTCCAGCGATAGGTGCAGGGCGTGCCTGAGACTCCGTGAGCCTCCATGGCGCATACTATCGATTGTCGATTTTACGCAGGAACTATTCATTTGTATAGACACAACGCTGCCTAAGAAGTGGTTTTCCTTCATTTTTCCGCTCCTTTGTTGTTAGCCGCAACGCTGTCCTGCTGAACGCTCCAAGGGGGGCAGAGTCTTTTGTTGAGCCCTGGCCGAGTAAAACATAATAGGCTAGAAAACCAATAGGAAGGAGAGGTACAAAGATCTGAGAGGACACCTGCAGCAGCATTATCAAGGATATTCGGTTATATTAATTGTACTTATCATCGTTGCTCTTTAAGGAGCGGTACTCAGACTAGTTAGAAACCTTGAAGCCACACATGTGTGCCAAAAATATGCCGTGGCACTTGCCAGATGGATGCAAAGAGCAGTCATACTTGGATCGCCCCGTGTCCTTAAGACACACGCGGGTTTCACTTGCCCTTCATTGTAATTTTGTCGTGGATTTGGTCACTCATTTCACGGTCGTGAGACGTTGCCATAAGTGTATTTTACCGCGGTTCAACTGAGAGCTTTGCCATTTTCCTGAATGGCACTTGCTTCCAAGCAGAACAGGCGTTGGTTTTGAAACCAATGTTTTCTTTTATTCATAGTTATGTATAATGTGAATTTTTAGCGTAATTAAAACTCTACATAACTGGAAGGTTGAAGATTATTATTTTTTCTCTTCACCCATTTGGTTGAAAATTATCTCTCTTGTTCAAGACTTGGAAATGCTGATTGAAAATTCAGGTACTTGCTTGAGAATCAAAATTTCCTGGTTTCAAATTATCTTTTTTGCTGGAAATGTTTCTTGGACAGATAAAAATGCATCCTTTTCTGTGAAAAATAACTTTCTTGTTAGAAATTAGTCAGTCGAAGTTGGGGATATAACAGTCTCCTTGAAACCCCTTCTTTTTGTCTTATAAATGCAACTGTTTGGGGTAGAAGTTTTTCCTCTCTGTTTGAAAGTTCAAATATATGGTTCAATATCAAAATTTGAGGTTTTGTTCATTTGCCTAGCTAAACTATTTTTGATTGAGAATAATTATCATTGTTTGTAGATTCTAACATTTGATTGAATATTTATCGTTCGACTGATAGTCATGCTCTTCGATTAGAAGTTTTTATTGTCCGAGAGTTTTACAAAAATTATTTGAATTTATTAGGAACTCCAAATAATATAATTGTAAAAACCGATATGAAGACAGGAATTATTGCAAATGGAAAAGTTTGATAAGTCGTGCGATTGCGTGGGATTTTTATCTTTACTGTATAATGAGAGGGCCATATCTTGAGATTGTAAACGTCACATAGTCTTCTGATTGTTCAAACAAAGTTGCGATAAAAGGCAACTGCTTATGGAATGTCCCTCTTCTTCTCTGATTGTATTTTACATCGTTTAAATAAAGTTGCGATGATAGGAATTTTCCTAAGAATAGCCTCATCCCTTCTCACGCACCGATGATTTAGAATAGTATTTCTTAATCAACTTTAATTATTCCTAATTAAACACTAAGAAATTATACTCATAAAAAAAGCAGCTGGCATCAGAAAAGTCGACGAAGGAAAGTCTCGAGATCAATGAGAGTTACTCAAGAATCAATCGACATTTGAGTTCTCCATCGCAGAATCTATGCAGCAAAAATGAAGAGCATCATTCTTCTATCCACTTGCCTAGTTTTTCTTGATTTTGCAAGTAAGTGTGATTCACATAATAATACTATATCTAATAAGCGACATTGTGGGAGGGAAACCTAATCTAGTTAAAGCATCCCTTTATCAAACAATTACTGCCAGCTTCCTCCATTCGGGGAAATCGGGGTAACCTGTCAGCGAAGCTTGTATTTTCTTTGATTTTCTTGATATCAGTTGAAGCCAACACAGATGGGTTGAATTTCTTCTAAATCTAGAAGTTTGAACATTGTTTTCAAATAAGTCATATAATCGAATCTCAAGACAATTTTCGCTCATCATCACTATCTCTACCTATTTTTGCCCTAATCATCCCTACCTTACAATACCTTAAGTCAACAGTCAACCTATACCTTGACCAGTCGTCTTTCTGCCGACGGCAACCTGCTCCAACTTTTCCCTACTCCAACTGTCTTCTAGAGAATCCGCTTCTTTGTCTTCAAAATCCAACGATTTGATTCAAATATCTTCTTTTTACCAAATAAAAAATCTCTTTTGATTGGAAAATTATTTTCTTCCAGCCAAAACTTGATCTTTTATGTTCAGTAGTCAAACTTTTGGTTGAATATGTATCATTCTAAATGAGAACTTATTGAAATACCGAAAATAAGAATCTTGGATGCGGACTCCATTTTTTATCCCAAATAAAAACTTCTTATAATGTATATCAATTATCTTTTTTCGACAAGAATTCATATGTTTTGGTTGAAAGTTGAGGTATTCTCTTGAAAATTTGTGACATTGGTAGGAAGGAGTCACGAAAAAAATAATTTAAGAATCTAACATCTTTTTCTCAATTGTGCGGAAAAATTAGGGAAACCTATCAGTAGAGCTTCTATTTCCTCAAATTAGCTAGCTAGTTATTAGCTTCATGCGTCCAAATAATTTTTTTCAAGCATTGTTTGAATTTCGAATAAAGGTAATTTGGAATGATATACTGATCGATGTGAATTTTCTTTAGATGTGCATAGCTCTTCTTAAAACATTGTTATTCGAATTCGGAGAATATTTTGAAGAAAATATATCGCGCACAAGAATGAAAATCCACAAGGATAACTTTCCGCCTCAACAAGGCTCAGAAAGAGTTTTTTTTCCAACTATTTCCCATTATTTTCTCTTCAACGAAACTTTTTTCTTTCTCAAAAAATTAGGTTCCATGCATAGATTGCCAATAGGTCGAGGAATGATGCGAAGACCAACTGCAGCTCCACCTGTACCTCTACCTCCACTACCATATAAACCTTTACCCCTGACATTTTCTCTGACTGAAAAAACCCGCTTTTTCATTCAAAAGAAAGATGGATTTGCTTTTTATGGAATTCTAACATACCAAGGCCATGCCGTTCCACAATGGGTTCTGGACCCGAAAATAGAACTAAATAATCCAGCAGAGCGTGCTTTTGTGAGAACGCCAAATGGCGATACGTGGATTTCACGAGCCGACTTTTTGCATGTTCCAAATTTTGATAATCCTGCAGTTCCTCCCCAACATCGCGCTTTCATAATGTACGGAGAAGCTCATATTTTAGTAGCAAATCTTGAACCTTATAATTATACTGCACCACAGAAATTAGGTCTTTTCTCCCTTGAGGTACAAATGCCATATGAAGAAAACCGTCGTTATGTGGGACGGTTTGAGCATTTGAGGGGTAGTCCTCCTGAATGGATTTTATAAAAATTTGCACCATCATCTTTCATGTAGGGCGACAGAATGTCACGGATACCCGGTTTTTCATGTTTTGAGAAAACTGTTGTTCCTTTACCGTCTAAGAAAAATTTGTCCCTGATTTCTGTGACAGCGTATGTTAATACACACTGAAATACACATAGTGCAATACACCGTTCTATAAACTCCAAAATACTTTTTTTTTATTGCACTGTAGATCACACACAATTATTACACACAATGGAATAAAGCACGAAACAAAATTCATAGTGCTACATAAAATCCGAGTCAGAGGTGAGAAAAAAACTTTTATCCCTGATTTCAATGAACTCCTCATTTTTTATGTCATTAGAAAAATTTTATCAATTTATTGAGATAAACATGATGGCAAGGACGGGTTCAATTAATTGTTCCATAACATAGATATCTTGTGAGTTCTACGTGGCCTCAACAATTTGTGTCACCAAGAGTTTTTTCATTTTGAGGATTCAGGAATAAATAAAATGAGAAATAATTTGCATGTTTGTTCACCTTTATGCATTTTTGCACTCTAGAATACTTATACCTATGATAAGCTAGTTAGTTATAAAAATTACGGTACTGCCTTTTCAAGGCTGAAAGGCTATCGTGCTGCGTTGTGCGAGGCTCGGGGGGAAGGACAGAATCACTCACGCATGAACAGCCAAGAAACTGGCCCTCTGCCGATAGGCGCCCGGGCAAGCGGTAAGTATATATTAAACAAAAATTTATTTTTCCACAATGCATCTTAAATTTACAAAAATCAAAACATTATTTCTCCTAAATCCAAAAAAATTAAAATTCACATTTTGTTCACGAAACATAACAATATCTGAGAACAGGGACAAACTAATAATCGCTTATCTTTAATTTGAATTCAACTTATTATTGCTAGCACAGTTTTGGCTGGTAATGAAATTCATTTGAGAGGTTGAAAGGAGGTGTTTTGAGTTCCGATCGCGTGCAAACCCACCAATTTTGCCAGCGCTCCGTAAACGTTGCAGTTTACATCTTTGGGGGTGACGTATAACTGAGGTATCAAGTTATTGTCTTCTTCTAAATGCTCCTTACGATTCTCGTGATTAGTCGAAGCCTCAAACGTGGGGACTGATCGAACCTAATATGCCAATCAGGTACCTTAAAAATCTCCGGGGGGGGGGCATAAAGCCAGATCAAATTTGTATTATATCCATTATCTCTATGGATGTTATTAGAGTGTTTTGAGATTTTGATTCTGTTCCAATATGATTCTCAGCTAGTGCTGATTGCGTAAAATTCTTAAGCGTGATTTAACTCTCATGTTCCATCATGCGTTGTCTCAGCGATCTTTCGATTTCTCCAATATAGATTTTGCCACGCAAACAAGGGATTTATTATACTCTCGTATCACTGGGAGATGCCACTTCTTCAATAAGGTTGTTTAGGACTTGTCCTATCCCTGCAGGTAGTTTGTATATATTGAAGAAGTTGTGCTTTTTAAGACTTATTCTTATATTCCATGCGTTGCTTCGGATGAGGTAGGATGGTGGTAGTTTTTCTCTATCTTTGCCTATAAAATTGTGTCGATTTGTCCTTTCTAGTGCATCTCCTGATTGCTCAGATTGAATCGGATTACTCTTCAATCGATTTAGATCGAACAAGATTGAGGACTTTTTTCGGTTTGGTTTGGAATACTTCGGATTGTTCGGATACAGATTTTGGAGAGGTTCGGAATGAATTCCTATTCGAAACTTTCGACAGGGTTGATATTTTTTTGTACATTTTCCTTTTCGAACAAATTCGTATTCGAGATTGCTCATTACTGCGGAGGTATGATCTGCAGCTTTTCCTCAATCTTTTCAACAGACTAACTGTCGTCGCTTCTATGCTTGCACGGGTAGATGACTTGATACGTACATTTGTGGTACCTGAGTTTAATCGGTTCAAAGTTTTTACATCATATTTCATCAACCGCAAACCCAATGACCTGATTTTGAAATGGTATCTCATAAATCCATCAGCATACGGCTTCAGGTTCTGGTTTTTTTAGAGTTCAGTATCGATAAAACTCTTGCGACAACCACATAACTCTTGCTGACGATAATGCTCTTAGCACATAGAGTGCAAGATCGCGAATACGGGAGTACTGCTTGCGTCCTCATATGTATAAACTGCTGGCCAAAACTTGTGACTTTGCTCGAGAATCGTTCCCTTAAACACCGTTTTCCAATCAATCAAAGGTCCTCAATCCTTGAAGTGCTCGCTCTGACAATTCTTTACATAATCGTTAAGGATACTTAAACCCGCGTACCTTCATTTCATTCTTTTGTAAGTCTGTGACTGAATGCTTGCTAAAACTCTGTGCCAAAATCTATTTCTCGAAACGATCGAAAAGCGAATTCATCATTGAATGCTCGCAGTAAAGTATGAATTCCGTCATCGGAGAAAGACTGTTTAAAAATCTTTTTCGCAAAAAACATAACTATACCACTCAAATCTTCGTACAGTCAGCATTAATCTACTTCATCTCAATAAAGATAGGTTTCAATACATTTTAATATACATAATTTGTATTTTCCTGTAACATGCCATACTAGAGTCATGCAGAAAATCATCTCTCTCTTTGAATTACAAAGGAAAAATCTGTATTTAGTTCGAAACAGTCCTCTATTACTCCGGCAACACAGTCGCGCCCTAGCCACCTCGTATCTAAAAGCTAGACGAATAAATGAAATTGGCTTATTTCTTCGTCATTATCTTTCGCTGGTTCTGAAAGATCAAATGCGTTTAAAGTTTTCCACAACTCTTTGTGAGCTGCTCGGCGCTTTGCGGATTTATTACACCAGCTATAAACTTCTCTCAGTAAAAATCAATAGTCTCAGGGAATTCTTCTGATGCTTCCGAAGCACAATTGCCTAACGAGTGACAAACGCATCTGATAAACTGCAATCTAGGATTTGACGTTTTTAGTAACGCGTACAAAGAATGTTTTTTCCCACATGAATTGCTCCCACCTTCAGTTCCGATTCAAATCATATTTGACTCGGGAAGGTCTATTTCTGCTAGATACTTTTGAACACCTTCATATAACAAGTCTGCTGTGGCACATTCAACTGCTAATGGACCAAGATAAGCGGTTATAAAAGCATAAACATAAATATTTCGAAACTGAATTATCAGTCAATTCATCAGCAATGATAGAATAGTCTTAATCACCAATGTCATCTACTACCTCAATAAACATGCTTGGTGATAAAACCTGTTTGATAATTTTTCTACACTTCGTACGATTCATTTGAAAATTTTCTAAACTACTACCTTTACCGAGATCATGCACAATGACACAAAGGTCATCAACGCTTCGCCCCGTATGGTGTTTGCTAGTCTCCCATCAGGCGCCTTCCAAGGTTGCGGATAGGGGGATGCCTCCCAGATATAGGGGGTATCGGGGAAATCAAATACCCAGGGTGGACAGAAACTAGGTAGGGGGAGAAACCCTGATAAACAAAACAACGATGAGTATGTGTATTGACAACAAAATACCTCAAGTATCAATCTCCCCGCTGGTTCCGATCGGGTGAAAGCCCCGGTGGCCAGAGCCGGCTCCATGGATTTTGGGGGGAGCCAAATACACGAAAAAATTCTGTCTGAGGAATTATTCGGAAGAGAGATGAATGTGACGGAGGAACGGGACCTAGCTTCCAGGACTGATGTCGGATTCTTTGGGTTCAAAATGAACGAAGGTATGGAGCAGACGCAAAGCCACATAGCAAAGCTGGAGAGCATACTTATTAAAATGGAGGATTTTTGCGGGACAAAATATATTTCTAACTTCTTACATTATGATATGTATTTACAATGTTTCTTTTTATTCGAATTTTTAAAATGTAAAAACAACGCAACAAAGTAATCTGGACAATATCAAGGAAGCTACTTGAATTTGTTGAAATAAAAAATTCTGGCATCTTTCTAATAAGGCGAGCAAGCACAACCATGAGCCGCAGTGCTAACGCCTATTAGTAGAATTTATGGTAAAAGAATCTAGTCTATTTTTATTGGCCTTTAACTTTCAACCAATCAACCACGCAACATACAACAGCAGGATTGCATTTTGAGATTGCATTTTTATGAGGCGCGCTCTGAAAGAAAAAAGTGAGAAAACGCGAAGCTTTTGAGAAATCCATTTCTTGATATATAGACGCATTTATGTTTCTTCTATAGAATCAGTGATCAGAACAGGAAATATATATATATATAACTGTGGTGTTGAAAATTAGTTTCTGTTGACTTTACCTATTTGATTAAAAATTATCTCTGTTATTCGAGAATTGGACCAGTTGGTTGAAAATTAACTTACGAAATCCCTCTCTTCTTCTCTGATTGGTTTTTATAATATTCTGATAAAGTTGCGACCATCGGAATTGCCCCACGAATAGCCCCTCTCCTTCTCCCGCACTGCTGATTTAGATTAAAATATTTTAATCAACTTCAAATTATTCCTACTTAAATATCAAGAAATCTCATTTATGAAAGAAAGCCGGCATCTAAAAAGTCGACGAAGAAAATTTTGCAAGTAAGTATGATTCATATTAAATTAGTACTAAAAAAAAATAAGTAACACTGCTGGAAGGAAACCTGATTTAGAAAAAGCATTTCTTTATCAAACAATAACGACGAGCTTCCTTCATTGAACAACCTGAGAGAAGAGCCTTAGCTTCGAAAAAACAATTGACGGCAAAGATGTCCCTAGGAAAGAGGATTTCCCACAGTATCTGCTGTAGTTTTTCCATTGTTTAACTTCTTCTCTCTGCTACTTTCCATCATTACTAGCAATCCACCATCCTTATATCGCCTGCTACCTTAATCCCCATCGTGATGACACTTCTCATCAGTACATCATCACTATCTCTACTCATTCCTTGTCTAAAGGACATTGCACAAACCGTCTTTGGAATTTTCGTATTCCCTCTACGGTTACGCCAATGTATTTTCACAGCAGACCATATCGACGCCTCCTAATCATACTGTCCCTTCTCGGAACAGCATAAACATATGCACGTATCTTCTAACGCTACATTCACAGTCACGCATGTTGGCGCGTTAAAAACAGAGTGTAACATTTCTGATACGCAAGATCAGAGATGCGTATGTCGCTACCTCAGAATCATACTCACGTATCTCGCAACTCCGCGTTCATTTACTATAGTAATTTAGTATAGTAAATAAACGCGCAGTTGCGAGATACGTGAGTATGGTTCTGAGGTAACGACATACGCGTCTCTGATCTTGCGTATCAAAAATATGACACTCTATTTTTAATGCGCCAACATATGTGACTGTGAATGTACCGTTAGAAGATACGTGCATATGTTTATGCTGTTCCGAGAAGGGGCAGTATGATTAGGAGGCGTCGATATGTCTGCGCGGGTGATGGCAGATAAATTTCAATTTCGGACCATGAATTTGATGATTATGCACAACTACGGCATTTATGAAACATTCGCGGGCGAGGTATCAAATTCTAAAACTCCTAACCATAAGTCCATCAAAAGAATTTAGCCATTGATAACGCACAAAGCCGTAGTTTGGGGCCTCAGTTCAACAACACCATCCGAAAATTATGAAAATTTGACATTTAGAGCGTCAGACATTCACTGCAGCGCCATGAAGGACACGTTCCAAACGGAAATTTTTATAACTCGCGTACTCACACGATACCGCAAGAAAGACGATGATACATGAAACTATTGCCGGTAAAATAGTTCTCGCAATAAGTAAATAGTGAAGACAATATAAAATTGAATTATTTCTGTATGAACAAATATTGCGATTGTTTTTCCAGATAATTTTTACGATTTTTCATAGTTTATGACAAAAAAAAAAAAAATTGATAGTTTCTAGTAAATAGAAACTTCCGAAAATTTAGAACTTTAGAAAATATATGAATTCGTTTTTCCATTTGATCTTCCTCGAATTAAAAGAAAACATATTTACAACTTATCAACCTATAAATAAATAAATTCAGTATTTTCTAAATTTTTCCAATCTTCAATATAAATGAACATGCAATTCAGCAAAGTTTAGAATTGCTTTGCACATTTATTTATAATCTTTGAAAAAATATTTCTAAAAATGGCTGATTTATCAATAAATTAGTTCTCGCAATAAATAATTGGGATAAATTATTTGTTTCTCGATAAATGAATATTGAAATAGTTTTTCCATGTAATTTTTAGTTTTGCAGAATTTATAAAAAATTTCTCTAATTATTTTGTTTCTATCAGATTAGCAAAAACTGATTTGCAACTTACACATTTATAAATAAGCAAATTCAACCCTTTTTCGATTTTCCATATAAATAAATTTACAATAAAATTTGGTCAGGTTTACAATTTTTTTGCAAATTTATTTATGATTTGGGAAAAAATATTTCTAAATTTACAAAATTTGTAGTAAATGTATTTTCCTTAAAGTGAAATAAACCTACAAAACGGCACTGATATGCGGCACGAGCCAGAGCTTATCGTTAGAGGTCTTTTGCTCTCGTCACCATCCATAAAAAAAATGAAATTTTTTTTCACGAAGATTGTTTACAATTGTGCAGACGTTGATCTATTATTATCTAATAATATAACAAAACCTTTATATATGATGCTACTGAAACTTGTCTTTTATCAAGCTAAGGAAAGAACAAATAGACGCAAGTTCTTTACCAGAAAAAAATCTAGAAATGACGAAGGCTGAGACAGAAGATTGATAGAGGAAAGTTGTTCAGGCGTGAAAGATCTATAAATTTGTAATGATTTCTTCCATAGGACGCGTTGTTACTGTTTAATCCTAAAAAATGGAATGAAACCAAAAAAAAATTAAATTTCTGGAAAAAGTACACAACGTTTGAAAAGATGAAGCAATAGAACTTTTCTACCGTTTCGGGAGAATTTCGAATGAGTGCGCAGAACAAGACACGCGACTTCCAAAAGCGAGATCCGATGGACGATGTTAAACAATGAGTGATTCCTTTTGAAACTGTAATAAACAAATGCCTAATTTGTTTCTTTTATAGTAGATGAATATACTTTCTGCAACAGAATCAATTGAATATGTATTACCAATGAGCCTTTACAGTTATATTTTTCTGCTAGACAACAATGCAGAATTTTTCAAAGAAATTACTCTGGAGCCCTTCTTAATAGGAACATCATATTGTTTTTTTTTTACGGAAAACGCAATGTTATTTGGAACAACATAAACGAACGTGACAAAAAAATGAATTTACGTACATACCTTGTTTCAAAAAATAGAAATGGTTCTATTTTTTGAATAAGTATCATATCAAGGGGTATCTTCAACATATCTTAGGTTGAAAAAAAAACAATTACTTCTAAAAAATAATTAAAATATCATGAATTCGTCAATCGATTCGTTTAAACAAATAACGCGTAGTGTCTGAAATCAAAGAATCGCACACAAAAGCTATGAGTAGGATGTCATCGTCTTTCTACTGAAAAAACGAAACAATGATTCATTCGGATATTATTGGTACAGCTGACCTATTCTGGAGAACATACACAGTTGCAGCAGCCACCGCTGAATGGCGGCACTGAGATGCGTATTGGTTTTGTTCCAGGCTAAGTAGTTCTACCTGTCATCGCTAGATGACACCAAAGAACTGCACGTTGGTTTTGTTGCTATGTCGCGCTACTAGTTGCTTCTATTCCGTGCTAAGTTGTCCCGCCCTTTGTCGCTAGATAACGTCATAAGTTAGTTCTGTTCCTTGTTGTGTGGTTCCAGCTTTTATCAACTGATGACGCCACAAGTTATTTATGCTTAGTACCATAGAAGTCCCAGCATTCACCGGCAGATCACATCACTAGCTGCTTCTATCCTAGACTGAATATCGATAACTTGGTCGGCAAGGAAGATCCTTGACATACCAGCAGTCAGTGAGGTATATCCCGGTTGATAATCGTAGTTTCAGCATTCTTCCATAGATGGCGCCCATAGTTGGTTTTCTCCAATAACAATAGGCGTTGATGATTATGAGGATTTATCCATTATGGATACTGGACTTCGTTACTCTCATGGATATTGCATATTTCAATTTGCGATTATATTTGTACTATATAGTCTTAAGGCTCTTGGATAGTTCAAATTTATAAGTTTTCGCGCCATCTGTGGCGCTGTTGTACAGGCGTAGTAGTGCCATGTATCGGCGAAAGCTGAAACTATTTATCCTGGAACCAAAACAAATAGTGGTATCATCTTTCGGCGAAAGTCAGAACTACGATAATCAACAGATGTCTTCCTTACTAGCTGCTGGTATGCCAGGGATCTATTTCACTCACCAATTTATCGACACATTGTCTAGAATAGAATTAACTGCGTCCTCATCTGTCGCTGAAACTACTTAGAACGTGACAGAACTAACTATTGGTGTTATCTGTCGGTAAAAGCTGGAACTTCTAAGCAAGGGATAGACCCAACTAGTGGCGCCATCTGGTAGAGAGAGAAATGGAACTGCTCACCTTTTCCAGAAATGGCCTAGCAGTTCTATTATTAATTAACAAACGTCCTGCCTTTTCACTTGAAATATCAAAATTAAGTTTTTCCAAATTCCTTCTCAAAAACCTACACTAAAAGTACCTACGGAAATCGTTCAAGAAAAGTTCCTCCATTAATATTGTGTATTTTCGTATAAATTGGATGCATTTTCACAAAATGGTATATTCGAAATTTTCATGCTCTGAATTTTCACTATTGGATAAAAAAAAATTAACGATTTCTCCGGAAATGTGCCCCGGCAACATTGTTGGAAATTTTCAAAGGCTTCAATTCAAAGGAAAGAAGATCAGAGTTGGTCGGAGTACCACTTTGCGGCCTTTTCTTTGTATCTCTGAAACTGCGGCATAAGCTTCCGTTATTCTGAAATTATCATCAGAATCGGAAATGATTCCATGCTTCAAAACGCGAAACAGAATCGTCAATATTTGAATAACCTGCAAGCCTTGAGGCCCAGGAAGGTTAATAAGAGATTACAATGAGGTGCAAGTCCTAAGCTCCAGAAAGGTTTACTCCAAATCACAATAACCTGCAAGCCTTGAAGCCCAGGAAAGTTAACCCGAGATCTATGCAAGCTCTAAGCTCTCGAAAGGTTCATTCAAGATTTGAATAACCTGCAAGCCTTGAAGCCCAGGAAGGTTAATAAGAGATTGAAATGAGGTGCAAGTCCTAAGCTCCAGAAAGGTTTACTCCAGATCACAATAACCTGCAAGCCTTGAAGCCCAGGAAGGCAGACCCGAAATCACAATAAGCTGCAAGCCCTTAGCTCCAGAAAAGTTTACCCTAGATCACAATAATCTGCAAAGTAGGCATCATTGAAATAATCTCCGTCGGCTCTTTTTCACCATCCTGAAATGGTTGAATTTTTTTTTCAGTCATAGTGGAAGAATTCTGGTGCTGTGAATGCTATTTCGATTGCTATATAGATAAACATATTCAATTACGAGCAACTCTATTTCAAATCATCTACAGAATTTAGGCTATTGTTAGAAATCCGGACGTAAATTCGGATATTTGTTCTATCAGGTATTGGAAGAAAAATCCAAGAAAGATTTTGGCAACATCTAAATTGAGTAAGAGATATTCAAATCTGGTAATTTTGGTCTTTTTTGGAACTTCCAGGAGTCTCATAACTTAGGTGTATTTTCTTCTAATTATCCGTCATAAGATGCAGTTCTAGAAAAAAATTTTCTGAAAACAAAAATTTTCAAAACTTCTTGGAGGTTTCTGAAACAAATTTTCAAACTGTATTTAAAAAAAAAAAAAAAATTTCTTCATTTTCTTTTAGATACCTCAAAATGTTAGTTTTCGAGAAATAATCAAGAACGTACGCCGTGGCATGAAGGTCCCAGTGCGAAGAGTGCATGAGAGATTGATTAATGAAAGTTGAACAAAATGAAGCTTGCACGAACTTTTTAGAGTTAAGACTCTTGGACGCCCTTAGCACAAGGATCATCATATCACGGCGCACGTTCTTAAACATTTTCCAGAAACCAACAAAGATCCCATCCTGAAATTTGCAGGGCTGATAGAAGACCTAACTGGTAAGAGCTCGGAAAAAGGCCAACAATTCAAATATCAACCAAGTTTCTTGATTTTTCAAGAACCATTTTAGGGGTTTTCTTCCAACACCTAAGAGAACAAATAATAAAATTTCCATCAAGATTTTTGAAGCAGCTCCAATTCTTCAGATGATTCACTCTTTTTTCAAATTATCTTCGCAAATGTAATATATTTTAAATGGAATAGGTAAAATTTTAGTCTCTGGATTTGAGACCTAACCTCAAAAATGGATTCCCTTATTTCAAATAATACAAAACTACAAAATTGAATATTTTCCAGATAGGAAGAGGCGAATCAATATAAACCAGTTAAAGCTATAAAATATTAGTAAACAGCGAATTCACAACCAATAAACAAATTAATAACTGAGATGTAGAAAAGTCTCGTGGTTTATTTGCACTTTACTTACAAAACTAGTATTTCATCATATATCCTGAACATCATCCGACAGTTAATCATTGATTTATTGCTATAATTTTATTAATCAATTGTATCTGCGTAGAGAGGCAGAACATATTTCTAACTTCCTACACACATTGGCGATCATATGAATGAAAGGCTTTTTTCCCATTCCGTACTGTACATCTGTGTTTTTCATTATGTTTACCGATTTTTATGATATGTATTTACATGTCTTTTTTACTTCGAATTTTCAAAATTTTAGAACAACGAAATATGGACAATATCAAACAAGCCATTGGGATTTGGTGAGAGCTAAAATTCTGGCTTCTTTTTAATAGGGCGAGCAAGCACAGCTATGAGCCGCAGTGTAGCTAATGCCTATTAGTAGAATTTATAGTAAAAGAACTTAGTCCATTTCCATTGACCTTCATCTTCCAATCAATCAACCACGTAAAATACCACAGCAAGTGGGTAATTTGAGAATACATTTTTATGAGCCGCGCTTTTAAAAAAATAGAAGTAAGGAAACGCGAAGCTTTAGGAAATCGCCAGCACAGAATTCGAATCACCATACATGTCGCCAGTCGCCTAACAACGTAAAATTGGTCACCAACTACAAAAGAAGTTGCCAGAATGGCAATAAAAGGCCAAGGTTTCACGATTTCTAATGTTTCTGTTGCACCATTGTGTTAAGAAACATTTCTTTATTTCCGTAAATTTACGAGAAGTAGTGTCCTACTCTCTTCTGGCATAGACTGAGAGTTTGAAGGTTTTTCTTCTTCATTCAGAAGTCCCCTGGTTTAAATTTTGTGAATCAGATACATTAAATGAGGGACGTATTTGTAAGCGTAGCCGTACTTATATTTGAAAAGGGTGCATCTTCTTGAGGTCGTCGATTATGCAATCAAAAACAGTAATAATTGTTATTTTCAATAACTGATAATTTTGAAGACCTTTGAATGGTCTACTCAAGTTATTTTAGGAGCAAAGACATACAATGGTCTTCAAAGAGAATTTCAGCTTTCTGCAGGACTGAATAATTATCTCATAAACAATCTCCGATAGTATGTATGATTTTTGAATAATCATCAAAAATTTGATGAATGAATTAGAAGTAAAATTTAGAGCTCAACGACGAACAGTATCTGAAATGTAAATACGAATAATCGTATACTGACAAGAGACCGACAAATTGTATTCCCACCATTTCTTGGTATATAGACGCATTTCCATTTTGGCCTAAAGCTACTCCATGGTTTCCCATCTACCCCTTGACCTACTCGTAGAGACACGAGTCGAGCGCAGGCCTGTACAGTCAACCTCAACAACAAGAAGTGAACCATAAATATGGAACATAGGTAAAAACCATTGCTTGTGCAATTCGAAAGAGAGATATTAGAAAGAGACAGAAAAATTCCGAATTCAGACTCACGCTACAATGTGCCTTCTTCTCGACTAAAAATCTTTCTTAAATGAATAATAATTATTTCCACTTTTATCTCTTTCGTCCGAAGATTTCCTTTTTTGAAGTTCAAATTGCATTGAATTGATCAATATCTGATCTGTTCTTGTGAGGAATCCAAGTATTTTGTTGTATGTTGATTTTTTGTTGTTGTTGAAATTATTTTTCCAACTGAAAATTTAATCATCACATTTCTTATTGGAATGGTCAAAACTTGAACTACTTTGTTATTAGTTTTATTGTCATATGAATAATATATTTAACATAAGATTCGTTCTTTTTTGGTTGGAAATCTTGTTTGTTTGTTTTTTTTTTGTTGATATTACTGAATTCAGATTGATTTTATTCACGGTAAATTACAAAATTTGTTCGAAAATAATGTATTTTGTTGTAAATGTTCTTATTCTCTTCCCCTTTTTCCAACTTTCTTTAACTTTTTTCGAAAGGTTTGTTTGTTTTGGCTGAAATTTAACTTTTTGGATAGAAAATTGAACTGAATGGTTGAAAATTGAACTACTTTGTTATTGATATTATTTTGAATAAATAATTTCTAATAGAAGAAAATTATTTAGATTAGACTGGTTAGGAATAATAAAATGCGATGTTTGTGGCTTATAACCAGTATATTT
>WSXT02199154.1:0-34641 GCA_011762715.2 Neuroterus valhalla
AATATCAGTGGCAAGTATTGTAATGAGAATGTGTTCCTTAAGGCCAGTAGAGCCTTAAGTAAACTTGATATAAAAAATTTTTTATAAAAAATGGAAAAAACAATCTTCATAGAAGTGGAGGTTTTCAGCTGTTTTGCAATACTTGTAATTCTGTGTATGCATTACACTGTAAACTGGATTAGGCACGTATGAAGCCGAGCGCGAAGCGCGAGGTGTAAAAAAAACCGAGCGCGTAGCGCGAGGTAAATATATTATCGAGCGCGAAGCGCAAGATCCGAATGACGCGCGCCCTAGGCGCGCTCAAACTCGCGAGCCGCGCACCATGAGAATGTGCCCGCACGGCGGGCAGATTTTTTTTTATTTAAAACATATGTCAAAATACATTTGATGGATTTAGAAGCAACAACGATACATAGTCATGTCTCGATTTGATACTACCAATCAGCCCTTAGTGATGAAAAAAAGCTTGTACATGTTTATTTGTTTCGAAGTATTATCTACGTTTGAATAATTATTTTTCTTGATTCAGAAATGAACTAAATATTTTTATTCCTCCTCTATGAAGTCAGAAGAATATCTTTAGAAACTATATAACATTTCTTTAAGAGGTGAATTCTGGCTGAGTTAAGTCCTCGCTTATCCACAAAATTGGATGTTTAGTCTTCGTATGGTTCTTAAATTAGTTTGCATCATCATTGATGAAACGGGGGGGGGGGGGGATATTTCAAATCAAACGGATTGTTTAAAGGCAGCTAGTGTTTATGTAATCCTACCAGCAATTTGATGATGTAGAAAAAACGATCCTCTGAAATTGCGTCCACATTCAAGAGACTTGAAACACTGCTATTCGCTACACCCACTTTACCTTCAAGTGATAGGTATGGTATTGTGACTGACGCTCAGAGTGCACAGTAATTGTTACTTCGCATGTCTGATCGCAAAAACGGCATGGGTGAGGGAAGAGAATCGCAATGGATTGATTTATTGCTGCCGAAGTGCACGCGAAACGCACTCCATGTGCCAATTTCCGCCCTCGTTTAGAAAGCAAGCGTACCTCGCCGAAATTTGAAAATTCGTCAGCTTCAATTATTTTTGCTGCTTGTGTTCAAATTGTTATGAATTGCATGACAACTCGAAATTGGTAGTAAGCGTTTTATCAGTGCTCAGGAAGATTTTTATGTTCCCTCTTTAAACCGTCTTTATGTAATGTCAATGTGATGCTGCGGTTTGATGATATAATTCCAACCTAGGTATTTTTTTATTCAAACAATATTTTCCCAACTCCGGAAATGTACCTGAAGTTCGCAGCGTACATGAACAAAAATATGATTTGTTCCTTGAAATTTCTGAACAAATTATCCTACTACTAAAATTATGCAATGCTTTACCATGGTCGGTTTACGCATTACGTCAACTACGTTTCATTCACCCACTCACTCATATGTCTCAAATTTTTACATTCTCATTCTGAATGAGAAGGTATTGGTTTGATGTGAAAATTGACTTTTTCGGATTTGATGAAATCTCCACGTTTTGAGACCCCCTGAGTCAGAAAAAATGGGTTTTACGAAGGTGTCTGTCTCTCTGTCCGTCTGTCTGTCTGCAGTCTGTAGTCTGTAGTCTGTAATCTGTGTACTCGATAACTTTCGAAAGAATGATCGGATTGGATTGCCCTTCGGCACACATTTTGAGGGACCGAAAAGACAGGATGAGCTCGTTAAACAGCTGTTTTGGATCAAAAATGAAAGGGGGGGAGCATTTTGAACATTTTTTTGTCAGAGTTATGGCGTTTTCAAAATCCAAAAATGTAAAAGAAAATGAGAATTTTTAGCCAAATTACGCAAGATTGAAAAAAAGTCAGACAGAAAAAATGTTTCTTTTTGGGAGCCCTACAAGATCGTGAATACAACTTTTCGAATTTTCTCAAAAAATAAAAAATTCCAATTTTGATCACACAAAAAATAAGGAAAAAAAATAATCTGTGAACTTGATAACTATCAAAAGAATGATCATATTCGATCGTTTTTTGACACCCATTTTGAGGGACCAAAAATACAAGTCGAGTTCGTTAACCAGCTGTTTTGGATCAAAAATGAAAGAGGGGGAGCATTTTGAAAATTTTTTTGGATTTTTTTTTCCAAGACTCAAAAATTCCACGTACGGTTTCTTATAGTAGGTAAAAAGTGAAACAATTTATCCTCATGATTTCTTTTTATTAAAATAAAATTGACAGAGTTGTGGCATTTTCAAAATTCAAAAATAGAAAAGAAAATGAGAATTTTTAGCCAAATTACGCAAGATTGAGAAGAAAGTCAAAGAGAAAAAAATGTTTCTTTTTGGGAGCCCTACAAGATCGTGAATACAACTTTTGGAACTTCTGTGAACTTGTTAACTATCGAAAGAATGATCATATTCGATCGTGCTTTGGCACCCGTTTTGAGAAATCAAAAATACAAGTGGTGTTCGTTAAACAGCTATTTTGGAATAAAAATAGAAAAGGGGGAGCATTTTGAACATTTTTTTCAAATTTTTCTTCTAAGATTCAAAAATTGTAAGTACTGTTCCTTATAGTAGGTAAAAAGTGAATGACCGAACACCATTTTCATCCAAGGCGTCTGTGGCAGGATTTGCTTGTGGTCAGCCACACTGACGAGTTCCTCACAAGCAAATCCGGGACGAAACGCCGGAGGTAGATATTACTAGCGAAAAAATGAGAATTCAATATTTTTCTGAAAAACATTCTTTTTAGAGTGAATTCTCTCATGACCCTAAAGCCAAGCTTACCATCAAACATGCAAATATGAATATAAAAACGAGGGTCGATACAATTACATCTTTAAACATTATGAAAAATAGAAAGATTCATTTTTTGGCCAAACTGTGCAAGGTGCGAAAAAATGTTGAGAACAAAAATGATTCATTTTAAAAAAACCTATAAATTTTATATGTACCATCTTTTAATAATATGTGTAGTTTTTGATCAATATCGTGAAAATGTTACCAACATTGAAAAATAATTATGCGAAGTATGAAAAAAATTGAAAATACACAAATTATTTACGATTAAAAAATCTACAAATTGACTTTCGACTATTTTTCGATGAGAAGAATAGTTTTCGTTTTAATCGCGATAACACACTTACAAAAAGATTTCCATCTTCAAGCCAAACAATAAGAGACAGGAAGAAAGAATTAATAGAAAAATTGTTCATCGATCTACAAGTTTTGCATGAAATTTTTTTCAACAAGGTGTATATTTTTTGTTTCAATCGTGATACAGCTTTTTAAACAATGCAAAATTCAATTTGCTAGCCAAACTATGCAAGATGTATATATTAGTGGCGAGCATTGTAATGAGAATGTGTTCCTTAAGGCCAGTAGAGCCTTAAGTAAACTAAATATTCTATAAACGCTTGCTACTTGGCTGTTATTTCCAAAATTACTATGATCTGATCTCCGACAAAAAAGATCCATTTCAATATCCCTTTGAAAGGACAACCGTTCAGACAAATTTACTTTATTTATGAAAATGTGATGAAAATAAATCTGGATCTTCCCTTCAAATACTAACACCTCTTTGTATTTTACTCCACTAATTACTGGTTTTTTATGTCAAAAAAAAAACCAAAAGAAGAATGAATCCTCGTATAACTCTGGGAAGACTGTGGTTGATTCACACATATAAGAAGAGGGCTCCTGACAGGGATGTTGGGATAATTTCTTTTCCCGTTTTCTAACATCAAGTATTAGTTACTGACAAATATAATAATGCATTATCTAATTTTTATCTAGTAATTGAAGTTGTTTGAAGAAATTTTTTCATATTTTTGTTCATAAAACAATTCTCCCTGTTCTTTATCTGATTAGGCTATTTTGCAGTTATTAATATTTCAATGTGATGCCGTAGAGCATTATGAGCTTGAATGAAAAATTATTTGACAGCCGAAAATCAAAATAAAATCAGGAAAACTCAAAAGCTGACAGGGAATCTAAATGCTCTCTGAGAATCACTTTTCAAGCATTTGGAAATTTGATATTTCCCATTATTCGTGGTGATACTAAAAATGAATTGCAAAATTGTATAAAATTTTCTATAATTGTACATTATTTCAATTCATAATAGGCATTGATAATAAAATAAACATGTTTTCACTGTTTTGTTTTACTGATTAAAGAGAACGATCTTATATCATTGGACATTTTATTGTACCTTGTGTCATTTTCCAGTAAAGTTAATTTTTTGTCTTCAACATGCTTATGTAACCAAAGTTCATAACACATATGTAGATTTTTCTTTGTAATACAACGTTTGGTTCTTCACTGTCTTCATCTGAAAATGAATAATAAAAATTTTGTAGATTCTTCTTCGAATGAACAACTTTTGTTTGATAATTGTTTTTCAACTTCCTTTGTTTTCCAAACATTTTTTATTTTTTCATTTTTGATAATATTTTGAAGATTTATACAGGAAAAACGCATCATATTGAGAATAATTGATAACGCATGTGTAGTTGATTTTTGGGTGCAGAACTTTTTTCTATTCGTTTGCATCACAGCTCATGTCGTTTGTCTGAAAATTCAAAAAATTCTCAGTTTAATTTTTTACGATCAAAACGAAAACTGCACGTTCAATCGGAAAATTATTATCGATAGCAAATTTATACATTTTCTTCGGGTGAACAACTTTTGTAAATCAGTTTTTAACGTGCCTTGCGTCATTGCTCAAGAAATTCAATATTCTAGTATTCAATTTTATTTTTCACGATTGAGATAGAAACTACGGGTCCCATTAAAAAGTTGTATTCCAAAAATTTTCGGATTTTGTTTTGTTGCATAATTTTTGTTTGATTAACGTTTTTTGTATCTTGTATGGTTCATCCAAAAAATTATATTTTTTATTCTTTGATTCTTGTAAATTCCCTTTATGTTGTGTGAAAAGAGGCATAGGGAGGAATTGTTCGACTTTTCGAGTACAATACATAGCCGCACATATAGGATTTTTGCATCTGGAGAAAAAATTGCCTCACAAATTTCGGAAATGCTCTCAATTTTCGAATTTCCAGGTTTCAGGTCAATCTAGGAGATAAAGTTTTCCGAAACTTATCGTGCTCACAGGCAGGAACGTATACGTAAATGTATAAATACGGAAAGGCATACACATACCGACAGACACATTCGTGGAAGCCTTTTTTTTAGATTCAGAGGGTCTTAGAACTTGGACATTTGACAAAAACGGGAGAAATGAGGACAAGTTTGACACTAGTCTGATAACTTTTTTGATGAGAATGTGGAAAGTGCTGAAAAATTAGAGCATTTTCAAAATGTATCCCAATAAAGAGCAGTGTGTTCTAGAACAGAACAAATGGTCTTCTTTCAGAATTCAGATAAACTATTATTGTTTATCATGAAATTCCAATTTGTTTCACAAGCCTTTTATAATTTGTATCCTTCTATAATTTTCCAGAAGTTTGGAATATATAGATTTTTAAAAAATTGTATGCTATATTTCCCAAAGTAGCACATATAGATATAATATGATAGTCTTCTATAAAATTATTAAAGATCTTCCAACATTTTTTTGAATGTCTGCAATTTTTATGAGTCATCATAAAACCTTTTCAGATAAATTCTTTGGAATCTTTGTGACATGATATAAAATATTTCTGAAATTGCTGAATCCTGAAATCTTGGGAATTCCTCTCGAATTCTTGAAATCTGTGTAATCTTGGGAATACTCAGAATTTGCGCAATAATTTCTATCATAAAAAGCTTTCAAACCCTTGTTATGTGATCTACAATATTTATTGATCTTCGTAAATTTCTTTGGAATTATGTGAATTTCTGACATCTCAGCAGTTCCTCTGAAATATTCGAAATATTTTGACATCTTCAGGCAGTCCTGAGAAACTTCTTAATTTTGTGAAATCTTTGTAGAATACTAAGAATTTTTTGAAATTCTTAAAATCTTGAAATCATGACGGCAAAATCTGCATGAGAGCTTGAATGTTTGAAAATAAAACAAGCAGAGATGATTATTTTATAGGTATATAATGTGATGTCCTTGAGTTGACGATGGGGTGAAGTATGATTTGGAATATGGCGCAATTAGTGGTGTAATGTTTGATAGTGATTTTACGATCTTGTCAAGCGGATGTAACGGGAAGGTTGGGTAAGAGGGCACAACGCAACGGTCCGACCTTACCCCTATTGCGGTGTGGATATACGAGTGATTGCGATCAGAGTATATCTCAGCGGCTGCAGTAGTTCGCGATAATTGGGAACATCCCTCGCGCATCGCCGCAACGCTCCGAACTGCTACGGTGATTGAGGAAATAGGCGTGGGGTAAAGGGCTGGAATTATCCCTCACCTTTGAGATACTACTCTTCTCTCGTCTCGTTATACTCACGTTATCACTAGTACAAAACCTGTTACACTCACATGAATCATTTGCGAAAACTCATCCGCATTTAAATGTCACGCGACCATTTTGAGGCACTAAGTCACACTAACTCATAATATACAATATTTTATAGCACTGTGTGACATAAATGCGCACTTAAGTGACGCCTATCCGTGACTTAAACAGGTTATGACGGCATCGCACTTTGTAGTAGAATCAAGAATAGCTGCGCGAATGCCTGAACATTTTTTTTGGGATTTTTACTTTTAATCCATGAAGTTGGCTAGTCTGATGTTTCAAGAGTCAAAATGAATTTTCAGTTAGGTCAAATTATGTTGTGTTTTTTATGCCGTGCGCCGTAGGGAGTTAACGCTGTTCGGGAAACTGAGAAATCACAACGACTAATTTTGAAGTGACGCCAAAATAAGCACGATTAACCTATTTCAATTCTCAAAGCTGCTTTCTATTCCTAAAAGTACGTACAATATGACAGTGTAGTTGAATAAGTGAGAAATCACTTGATAAATTAGCAATATTCAATTTGTTTAAACATTATTTTTGTGCAGAAATCGATAAAAAAATAGCATAGGTAAAATGCCTTGTAAGATCAAATGCAAGTAAGTTCTTTTACTGACAGTTGAAGATGTTCTAAACTACGTAAATACTTTTCCGTCGCAAATTTATGTCTTTTATAGTTTAATGGTTTTTGTGAAACAATAGAAAAGACTCGAATTTTTATAGATTTTGGTATTTGAGATTGTCTTCGCATTGGAAGTATAGTTCGTGTTATATCGACACTAAACAAAAACATTTTTGTAATATTTTATCACAATTTTTTTTTTTTATTTTCCGAACCTATTTACACAGACAAAACTAAAGAAGTTTTTTTATCCCCAACGAATCATTTTTGTGATGAGAACTATTTATGATAATGATAATGTAATAACCTGGTTATGAATTTTTATACTGACTTACCTGTAGCACTTACAAATCAGAATCAAAATTTATCTCCATCTTCAAGTAATACTGGTAGTTTAGTCACCCCAGCGAAGAATGGATTACGACGATATTGATGATAGACTTGATTAACTAAATGAATTTCTCTATATAATTGTATTTATCTGTCGAATTAATTTTACTTTCTAAGAGTCGAATTTATATACATAATTTTTTTTAAGAATACATCGTATTTCATTATACATAAACTGAATTTTTAACAACTTTCGCTCCTAAAGATTAAGTTGTGAGTTTGTAATAATAAGAATATTTATAAAATCTATCGTGAGTAATAAAAAAAAAAGTTCGATTTACCTTATTACTTGAATTATAACGTGTATTTCATTAATGGAATGCTAATTAAGAAAATTTAATATTTTTTCCCGTAGATTTCACTCATAGCTTTTTTGTTTTTCAAAATTCCTAAACCCTTGTTTATCTACTATCAAGTAAACTGAACTGAAATTACAAAAATTAGGCCGATTTTTTGGAAATTTTTGTCGTTAAATCATCCGCCATTTCGTTTGTCAAAATTCTTATTATGCAATCGAATCAGCGAACTTGAAAACTCTTGCATATCTTCTATCAAATAAATTGATTCTTGACTGCAAACATTAAACTAATTTTTTGGAAAGTTTGCCTGTAACTCATCGGCCGTTCCGCTTTTTGAAATTTCGACTTTGGATTCGAATCCAGGGATCTCGAACACCCCTTTACATGCAATATTCCCCAATTGCGGAACATGTTTTTCATTTTACGCAGACATTCTCGATTCTGCTACATAGTACACCGTGCTCATGATCCTCGCTACCGCTGGGCCCTAACGTCACGGTACTGTACTAAGCTATTTTGAATCACGGATAGAAGAACCGTAAGTGTGTATAAGAAAAATCTTGTCAAAAAGGTCCGTCTGTTGAAAGAAGAAGGAGTAAAGCCATCTATATTTTATGTATGTTCTACATATTTGGTGCCTTACTGCGAAAGCATTTGAAGTTGAAAGCTTCCAATTTGGGAAGCTGCCAGACTTAAAGCTTTATGAGTGCAGAACAAGCTGGTCCAGAAATCAAGATTTTGCAAGGTTATAAACTGTGTGACTGCGAATTTAGGATTGATCGAACACCTACTACTACAATTTAAAATGTTGAGCTTTCTTCCAAGATTGAAGCAACGAATCATTTTCGCGTAAAATTTTCTTTATCAATCGAGAAAAGGGAAGAGTAACAATGAAGGGTTGAAGAGGTTCAAAGGGAGTTTGCGTATCACTAAGGGAGGTAGAGCTTTATAATAGCACGACGGAAACACAATGGTTACCATTATACTATTCTCCTCGTCCCTCTAGCCGCCATCCTACCCCCTTGACGACCGTCGTTGCCACCGCCACTCTTGCACTTGGAAACTTTGCATAAATATACTATAAACTATTGTTTTCGAGAGCGCGCGCGCCAGTAGAGAGCCGTTCTCCAGAAGCGTGCGCCGGTTATTTATCGTTGAGGGTTAATGAATTTCCCCTTTCAACCTCGATTTATTGGCTAATCCGGAAAGGTACGCGACTGCCGCCAACTTTGTCGGTACTCTCCTTTATGCTATGAGTCAGGCCTATGGTTGCTTGTTTCGTGAGTAGAAAGGACGAGGTAATGCCTATCAAGCTAGAATCCTTCTACTTATCAGGTTACTCTGCTCACTAACAATAAATGTTTACATCACTGGATATATCCACGAAAGGAGAATGAGGAGGTTACACAAAAATTTATACTTCAGCGTTAAATAAGAGCTCTCAGGAAAATAAATAGAGAATTGCAAAAAAAGCATTTCAGAAAAAAGGAAGAGAAACTGCGTTTTTAATAAAGAGGTTGCTCTAAAAACACTCTTTAGCAGTTAGAAATCTACGATTTGCTGTAGCTGGAGATGATCTATCAATTCAAAAGTATAATTCTCTTCTTCTTATGAATTCAAGACTTTTGGTGAAGTTTATAAATATAACTACAAAGAAGGAAAACGGAGAGATCTACATAGTCTTGCTTGTGGAAAAATATTTTTCAGCCAAAAAATATGTTTCTAAATCTATTCGCATTCCTATTCTTCTAGAGAAATCGGAAATGGTTAGAAAGAGAAAACATGCTTCGTGATCGTCATAGCTTTGGCTTGAGCCAAGTACTGTTCAAAAAATTGTGATTTTAATTGTACACATGTACATGGAACATAATGCTACTAGTAAATCTTTTTTTTAAGTTTATATTTCTTCCTCTGTTTCCCTCTTTTACGAAAAGGAACCAGCTAGGAGTTTTCTCTTCTTCCGTAGCCTTTTTAGTGGGAGAAGGGGAAAAGAGCAGAACGGTTTTAATTCGTTGGATTACTTTTACTGTGATTTGCAGCTAACGGGTAATTCATTTTTCTTGCTCTCATTTTCCGGAGATCGTGCATAGCAGCGTTGCTGCTGTTAAAGTTTTGCCTTTTATCCGACAAGATGTACTAAGTTTTTCATTTTCCCGATTTTTACATTCTCATCATAATGAGAAGATATTGGTTTTATGTGAAAAATGTCTGTCGTTGTCGCCGTTGTCTGTGTATCGCATAACTTTTGGAGGACTAATCCGATAAGATCGGACCAAAAGAAAAGGTCAAGTTAGTTGACGAGCCATTTTCGAAAAACGGTTATGATTTTAAACATATAAATAAGATACTCAAAAATAAAAAATTGTATTTTCTGCTCTACCTTTGAGAGATAAGGGAAAAGGTTATTCAACGAAAATTGTTATCCCAAAAAAGTTTTTCAAATTCTCTCTTTATAATTTTTTGAAAGGACACATAGTTCTTGGTTAACTTGCCAGAATAATATACAAATACTAAATCCATTTTGTGGCCAAACGACACGAGATAAGAAAAAAAATGTTGAGCAATAAAATTGCTTATTTCAGAAAGATCTAAAAATTTTTTCAAAACATTTTTTGATAGGACACGCAGTTTTTGTTTTATTGGGAAAAATAATATTAAAAATAAGAAAATTCATTTTGTGGACAAACTGTTCGAAATAGGAAAAAAGTGTATGTGAACAAGACTGTTAACTTAAAAAAAGATCTAAAATTTTTTAACAACTGTTTTTTTGATGGAGCATGCAGCTTTTTTATTGACAAAAATAATTATAAAAATTCAAAAATTCATATTGTGGCCAAACTGTATAAGATAAGAAAAAATATTTGAATACAAAATTGTTCAGTTCAATAAGGATTGCCAATTTGTGAATAACTGTTTCCTCATGAGACTCACAGTTTTTGTTCCAAGCGTGACAAACAACAATTTAAATAGGAAAGTCACGTTTTCAGCAAAACTATACGAGGTTCAAAGAAAATTTTAGAGAGGAAAATTGGTAATTCCGAAAAGATATACAAATTTTGATAATTATGAAGGCAAGACAAGACTAGATTAATGCCCATTATGAATTGTAATGTTGAGCAGTCTCAGATCAAGTTACATGAATTTTTATATGAAAAATTCAATATATAAGACGTTTTGAGCAAATTCAAACCTTGATAATATCCTTTCAGTTTGAAAAATAATCAGACATTGTCCATTCGCATTTATCGACAAAATTTCCATTCAGAATTCTTTTTAACTCTGGAATCAATTTTGTTTTTCATATTGAAGCTTCATATGATTTTACAATGATAATCATAGTAATAATAATAATAATAATAAGAAGAATGATGGAAATGAGAATCATAAATAAATATTGCTTGTAAAGTTTTTTAGGCAGTGAATAAATCAATCTATGCATTCACTCTTCACTCACCTCTCTAATCATTTGCTTATACTTGCTTTACAGCGTGTTAATTTTCAGCACTCGGGGAATGCATGTGGTCGAGCGTGTCGGCAATTCATGCAAACAGTTTTCGAAAGTTTAATCGGAGAATCTGCCAGTTTGGCCGAGAACAGTTTGGATTTCAAGTTCGTACGTGTAGCAGGAGGGAAATCAGTGAAACAGATGAGTGATGAAAAAGAGAGTAAGAGAAAGATAGACGCCAACCGTGTTCTAAAATGCGAGAAAGGCGTGTGAGAAAGGGAGGCAGAGGCAGGAGAAAAGTTGTTATCTGCTTTTCAGGTTGCGATAAGAGCTTGATTTGTTTTCCTGCGCCCTAGACGTAGAATAGAACTGTTTCATCCCCAGCCAGTCCAAGTAAAATCGTTTTGTCAGGAGTTTTATCTGCCTTCAAGCCTTCCTTTTACATTCACTGTCGTCTAATACAGTTAATATTTTTCCATGGAATATTTGAGGATCAAACTCAACAAGTTCTTGAGTCATCGATTCCATTCTCCGTTACCCTCTTTGAAAGCACTTGGCGATTCAATAAGAGCTCTCTCAAGGAAAGTAGATTTGTCTCAATATTGGGACAGAAATCGCAAAGATACTTTCATGCACCAGAATGACTAGTGGAAATATTAATCTTTATTTCTGAATATTTATGTAGACTGTGGAAATCAGACCACCTATGGTGAATGATTCCTCAACACCCACTTCACCCGCCACACAATAGGACAAATGAATGAATTTGATGAATGAGTGATATATGAATGAGTGAATATTTTTATTTCCTCTCGTATGCAATAACATGTGGAAAATACAGCCGTAAATGTTGTTATTCTAAATACAGGATTTTTCATATCTGTTAAAATTATTCAAGTAAGCTCGTGTGACTTCCGAATCATTCATGAGTGGGTTGCTTTGAAAAATATTAGTTTACAATAGAGAAAGAAACAACCTAGCAAACAGTTTCAGAAAATTCGATTCAAATTAAATGACCTTTTATACTTCAGGCAACGCAAACAAGAGTATATGCGATTACGTAAAAATCCATTTCCATAAGAAAATTCAGGATTTGCTTAATGGAATATTCGAAGCTTTCTTATGATTTCTTGTTTCTATTTCAAATATGGTTTGACAAGAGCAAAATCCGAGCTTCAATTTTGTCCTGACTCGTTTACTGATTTAGCACCGATGATTACTCAGAAATAAAGTGGGAGCGCAGTGCATAACAATACATATTCACCCTAGGGTGATTGAAACAACTATTTCTATCTTTATGAATACGATAAGAAGTATCTTCAAAACCAAATCATTGGAAACTTAACTGTAAAGATCAGTTATGTAGGACTCAGTGATTCCTTGTCTCTTCCTTCAGAAATCTGTAAAACTAGTCACTAAAATGAATCAGTAAAGGATTCATTGATTGATTCAGTGAATACTAAACAGCTACCACGTCAGGTCGTGTAGTCGCCAGGTCGCGTCGTCAGTTCCATTTGTTCTGATGAACCTCAGCAAATTATTGTATTATTCAACGATACAGGGAAATATGGATAAGAGTGTCGTACATTTATATGCATGAGTGTATTCATAAAAAAGTAGGGTGGTCGCGGAACCGCCGACAGAAACTTTGCTTTTTTGCTTTAAAAGAAAAACATTAATTTGATTGTTATATCATTCATCGATTGGGAGGAAACAGCTATCGGTGATTGAGCTGTTGTTTTGTTTTTATTATTTTTAATTTGTTATAAGTACATGCTGATTCACATCACTTTCAGACGAATCGCTGTCAGAACTATTAATTATAAATGCCTTTCCTCACGCGCAACGTGTAAGTTCATGTTCAATACACACACGCGGCGCGTCGAGTGTGCGCCGTGTCCCCAGCAAGAGTGGGGACGGGCGAAAGGGGGAGAAATGTAAGAACGGGAGGAGTCGCAGCGTGAACTGGCGCACAGAATACTGTACATATACTACACCGGCCTCCAGAACGTCAGGAAAGGAGAGAGAGAGAGAGAGAGAGAGAGACATTTTCAGTTGCATTTTTGTGACGCGGATGGGGTGTCCCATTTTCGCAGTTAGGTGGCCGCGCTCAGAGTACATGTATACCCTCCCCAAAGAAGCAAAGCTTTAATAATTCGTACAACATGTTCCAAATTGTACGCCAAACGACTGACGCGCCATTGTTACTTATTCCGCAAATTTACACTTGATTACTATGTGTTTACTCGATCTTGTGATTCGCAGGGGATTAGTATAATTTGAAGTCCTTTCCGTTAATGATGTTTCTTTTCGAAAATTGTGTCGAAAACATATATCGATTATATAATTATGCCTTGTTACCGAAAAAACAATCATCACGTGAATATATGACGATGAGGATATCTATGTTATGATACAAACTCAGTTTTTCTAACCTTATGCATTGATTTCCTCTCCTAGACACTTGTTTTTCTGAAAGGAATTAAAACTAGAATAGTTATAGGACGTAAAGAGTCAGGGACTGTCACTGTCTTTGTCGCTTACAGTCTTTCCTACGCCTACGCACAGCAAACCCCACAATGCTTGGCTCTCCTCTATGCGTTCAACCTCTTCCTCTTCCCAAACGTAAGGGGACAAACGGCGGGAGAACTTGACTCTCACGCGAGTGACGGAGACAGCACAGCTTCCCCTACCGCCTTGCCCTCCTATAAAAGGCCCTGCGTTAGCGTGTAGTCACTAGTCAGTCCATCCTGGTCTTCAGCCCAGTGGAATACGCCCTGTAATTAGTACGGAATGAAGATTTCAGTCAAACTGCCCCAACTGCTCATATTAAGCCTTTCCTCCCTCCTTCCTGTGTACCGGAACTACCGGAACCCCAGCCACCTTTCATCTATCACGTACTGGCACTCTCAGTACGCATCAACCTTCTCCGTTCACATTTTATCCGTGTACTGGAACCCCCAGAACGATCCTCACTTCCACCTTTCTGTGCAACGGAACCCTCGAAACTCTACCTGTTTCTCACCTACGACGTACTAATACATACAGTACGGAGCAGCCACCCTCTCCCAACTCCACTGCGTACTGGGAATTACTAAAACGCAATCGACACCCTTTTTTTACTTCACTACGTGTTACTGCCCATCCAATCACAAGCACAAACCAAATTCTACGAACTATTTTTCAAATACAGAAATTGCATCAAACTAGATATACATTGTATCAATTGGCGCCCAACGTGAGGCTCGAAAGATTAACCGCGATTCACAATAAAGTTATGCTGCTACTCTCGACTGAATGATGTCAAGCTCATTGATCATGCTAAGCCGGCTTCTGGTCCACATGCGCCAAGAAGAAGGCCACTTCCAGAAGTGGCTAGAAACACAAGGTGGCGTCTAACACAACCCGCAATAAACAGAAGTTATGAAAGCAACCATCAAGAACTCACCTGAAGAAGCCAAACAGCAAACATGCAACGGGTTTGCTACGACATACTCTGTTAACACAGTTTTTCCTTCTGCATCATTCACGTAAGAACAGAAAAACTATGCTCCCCGAACTTATTTAGTGTTCAACTGTGCACCACTCAGACTGCATTCCACTATCACGCCGCTCGTACATTTTGTGCAGATAGCAGGCGGTCAGAACTCTGGTCAACCAAGCATTTACTCACGTAGTAAAAATGCTAACCTCTCGAACGAACACTGACCACACATTTGAATCATCGAAGAGAACAGACGACGCTGCAGAAGCGCATCTTTAGCTCTGAAAAATGACTTTTACACATTGTGGTCACTTCGATACACACACATACACACTTATGATTAGACACTTATCATATCATGCACATTATGTTCATGGATGACGCTGAACAAGCACTTCCTGTAAACCTGGGCACGCATATTCGAGAGAACGGCGAACAGACAGCCATCAGCCGTGCATGAAACCGGGGTATAACCATTTTTCATAACACGATAATGTTAATCCATGAGACACACAATCAGGGTACAATCAATTCTCCCAACACCAAATTGGTCATCAACTGAACCCGCTACCGGGGTACAATCAACTTTTGCAGATCGAAATTGGTCGCTTACCGAACGGACGATCGATGTATAACCAATATTCGCAAGACGAAATTATTCATTAAGCGGAGACACAGTCGGGAAACAAGAAATTTTCCCAGCATGACATTGGTCATCAACCGGAACCACAGCTGGGGTACAATCGAATTTTCGCAATTCGAAATGGGTGATGAACCAGACACACAACCGGGGTACAACCAATTTTTGTAACAATGAATGAGTCATCAACCGGACACGCAATCAGGGTACAAGCAAATCTCGCAACACGAAATTGTTCATCCACCAAAAACGCGAATGGGGTACAATAAACTTTTGCAACGCAAAATTATTCACCGACTAGACCAACCACTGTAGTACAACCAGTTTCACAATCTAGAAACGAAAGAATTGGATCAAAATAATTCATTTAAATAATGAATAAACCCAGATATCGAAATGAATTATAATATTGAATATAAAATTGTAAAGTTAGTTGGCAGAACCTTTGGAAAGGAACAGTTGAATGAGTCCACGAAAATGGAAGTCATCCTAGGTTTCTTTATCCGTTCAAGCTTTTTCACTTGATATCAATTAATTTCCGAAACTTGAGTCACATTGTGTAGAGTTCGAGGAATTCTGCATATAATTTGAGTCCTTGCTCTCTTTGTGTGCAACGAATCGCTATAAGATCGTATTCTCGATAAAAGATTGCCTTCTTGCGTTTTCGATCGTAGAATTTTTCGTTCTGCGATGGATTTCTGACAATGAGCTCTCAGGCCCTGTCTCATGGAGCATTTTATTCTCGAGGGAAGAAAGTTGTTCGCTTCTCTCCAATAATTTCAGGTATCCTTGTGTCTTGTCTGAGGCTCATTTGGATTCCGAAGATGAAAGGGAACGGTAATGGCCTTCTCCTCTGCAATGGATTCTGAATTCTATGCTTGTGAATCCTCGAAATTCCTCGGTCGTTTTTGCCCGCATAGGGCTGCTGAGCAAAGCTGACCGTCTAAATAGTTTGTTGATAACCTCTGCAGCACTCATAGTTAAAGTTAGAGACACATAGACTTTGTGCCAGATGATCAACGTATGTGCATCCATTTGCCCTTCTCCTTCATTCAGCGAATGCAAAAATCCCTCTGGCTGGCCATGTTTCACTCTGCTAGGATACAGGAGAGACCTTTTTCTATTTACCTCTGAGCTTTCTTCTAAATCTGCTCAAATCGGTAATCTCCTTGGGGAGGAGTCTGCTATCAGTAACGTAACTTTCTGCTCGTTCCTACCACCCTTTGGTAAATAATGCTGATAGTTTGTTGCTCATTTGTTGACATCTTCTCATCTGCTTCAATATGGTGTCAACATCTTCGCCAATCACTAGAAAATCTGATATAAAGTAACGGCTAAGTGATTCCACATGCTTGAACCTGGTACCTGCACGATACATGACAGAGTATGCTGATATTCTTCAAGAATCTGTGCAAACAGTAGCTATCTTGAAAGACAAGCCAATCGAATAATCACGGAACTTCTTAACGGCTTCAAAGATTGCCAAAACCCCTAAGTTGTCACTGCTGAATTTCTCTTCCGTTTTTGCTCATCTTCCAGCTAGAGGAATGATCCAAATTCTAGTCATCATTATTTCACAGTAGTAAGATCTCTCAAAAACTCAGGGATAGAGCGTAAGTGTGCAGCTTGATTTTGACATTCGGAGTACACAAGCAAGTACCGGTATTTGACACACAGGATTCTCATGTTTTCTGAACGTATTCCTATCTTCATTCCCAGAATCAAAGCATACATAATTCTTAGTCCACTTTGACGAAGGTCTTGCAAAATTATCACATCCTGGTCGGTACACTCGGCATCTCCGATCAGGCTACCAGGCGCGTAATCAGGTTGCGAATAGAGGGATCCTACACCGAGGGCTTCTGCTGAATACGCTAACACAACCTAATGCGTGGCTGCAAACAATGGCGCTGGAATGGCCGTGAAGGGGAAACCCGAAAGCCAAAGCAAGAACAACTGTACCGAATACTGTGTGGCACCAGGGCTTGATGCCTCAAGCGGTGTATCTGAGACATCAGGTCCCCTTCTGGAGTATTCAGATCTTACATTAGCATGCAAGGCTCTATGGAGGTATACCCTATGCCACTCGTGAGCATAAAAATGAAGACCGGAAATATGAATTGAAGTTTGTGTAAGATGATGTTTGGAGAAGAGATAGAAGTCAGGAAGATGGAGAAAGAATGGAGAGCCAGAATGTCTGTAAAGTCCTATGCAAATGTGTAAAAGCTTGTTGTGAGTAAGTACAGAGATATCTTGATTCAGAAACCTGATAAGATGAGAAGAGTGTTCAATAAGATAGTGACTTTCTGAAATATGTATGACAATATGTACATCTAATCCGATCCGGACTTTATATAACGCAAAGTGCTTAAATGGTCAAGGATTAAACGAAAGCGCTAGATGAGCATGGGAAAATATATGAATTCTCCCTATGTGACTCCGATAGAGGCAATACAGCCTACAGTTCTAATACAGCCAGCCATGGGTTTGAGGTAAGCCAAAGTCCTCAAAAACATCAAGAGAACAGTGACGCCGGACAGCGTTGGTGTCAGAATCGGGGATGATCGGGAAACAAGAGAAGGAAACATCCTGATAGAGGAAATTGATCTCTGCCATTACGGAAATCTTCGGTAGCAGGGGCAACGTAGGTAGGGTCGTTTTCTGCCTAAAGTTCGAGATACTCAACTTCAAAGAGACGCAAGACGGTAATGGAGTTGAAACTGGAAACTGGGGAGCCTACTTCGAACTAAGCAAAGAATTGGCCGCAAGACTGATACGCGCAGGGCACCCCAAACTTAGGTGAGTAAGGAAAGAGTGTTGCTAGCAGTGCGGAAAAGAGAGGCACAGGTCCGTGAGTTGCGTGAGCACTTGACACTACTTCTTCTATGCTACAAATCAGGGCAGTTTTTGGACTAAGCATCTTCCGGGAACAGCTTGATTTTTGTGGTTCCGAGAGGCAGCGCCTGAAAAAAGCCTCGATGTACTCTACCATGAAAAACTGTCAAGATGTCGAAGGACGACTAGCCTGATGCGTGACGCTCCTGCAGTGCTAAATCTTGGTCAGTTTGGAAACAGGTGTAGAGGCAAGTGGCCGGAACACAGCAGGACGCCGAGATACGGCGTAATGAGCTGATCATCAGAGTTACAAAGTGGTGCGATAAGTTGTTTCGGAGTCTTCTGATGGCTGGAAGGGGAGGTGAGGTAAGTGGGTATTGCCGTTTCTTAGACAGAGTCCCGCACTCTGAGCGTAAATGCATTTTCACCCCAAAATATATCCTAGTATAAATTCACAAAAAAACCTGTCAGCACTGAAGAACTTCGCACCGATTTTACATTGCTTTTGTAGGAAAATTGCTCTACTGCATTTTTATTTCAATCAAAAGTGTAATTGTACTTCTCCTGTCATAGAATCTGAATCATTAACCCTTGTTTGCAGCAATTGGAATTTCCTGCGGTTTTCATACGAATTTAACTAGCCTGATACTTTTAGCATTTTTTCTAATCTCTTGAAATCTTCATCTTCATTAATAGAAGTAAAAATCAAATCGTATATATATCTTGAAACCATTTGTATCTGCAATGCATGTATTTGATTGGAACAAAAGTGAAATCATTCTTGTGGTCCAGTGTCCTAAACACTTTTGCACCCTGCAAACAATCTAGCTCGTCTTCTAATATCGATAATAGATACCAATCTTAACGGTCTTCTCATTCAACTTCCTATAATCCATACATATTCCCGGTGATCCATATTCTCTCTTTTTACATAACATCTGACTAGCACTATCAAAATTAGAGGGTCTCAAGATTTGAGACTTTAACTATCCGTCAATTTGATCAAGCTATATAATGAAGGGGTAAATAATCTTCTAGTATAATCCGTACTTTCATATCTACCTGTTTCGACTCTATCCGCTTTTCAAATTTGAAACATCACTGCTGTTCACTTTAGGGATCGCGTGAATCCAGTTAATTCCACCCCTCTCGAAAATTTGATCAATGGGTGAAATTTTAATCCTCCCGGCTCTGCTATGCAAGCAAATCGTATTCAAAAAGTCTGCACTAAACAACAAGTTGTCTCGCATTACATGTTTCTGTACTGAACTACGTGTTATTTTACAGGAAAGCAGATATTTCGAATCGTAATCTTCAACTTGATTGTGCCTACAGTAAGCTACAGCTATGATTCGAACAGAACAATCAACTCTCAAAGAGCTCAGATCACTCGCTATACCGATAAGAGCTTTCAACTATAGTCCTTTAACAAGAAAATTTTTATCATTTCATACCGACATTGTTGTGAGAACATTAAACGTTCTCATTTTCTCCATATCCAAGATCTTCTCACATTCCGGATTAATCCAAATATTTTCTGACTTTTTTTGAATCTGCACTTTCATTGGATACTTTTTTCAGCCCACCTTTCCTTTCAGACCTACTATTGATTTCTTCGTTTACATCTGAGTTTGCTGTGAGTTCACAAAAATTACTCACATCATCGCCATCAGTACCTTCTATAATGAATTGAATTAATGTGCTTTGTTCTGTATGGATCTGGGATCCTGTAGTCATCAATGTGCGATAACAACACTCGCAAAAAGTCTCATCGCTTTCCTTCCTTCGTTCGTGCAATCTCTGATCCACCTCGTAGCTGCTATCCTTCATGCTGAACTCACGCAACAGTGCTTTCCTTATGGCATCCCAAGAGTGCTTGCAGACTCCATAGCCGACGAATGATTCCGCCGAGTCCCATAGCAATCGTCTAGATCAAAGCTTTATTTATATCACCTCATTCGCAAAGCAGGGCCTTCTTCCTTACCTCATCTTTTAAGCGCTTTACTCCTCGTCCATCATGATTTCTAAACGTGTCCAGCGTTCCTTCTACATCTTCAAATATGGTCATTGCATGTTCCGTTGCTCTTTTGTTGACATCTTTTATATTATCTTCATCGCCTTTCAAAGATGTGGCCTAGTAATTTGGAACTTCTCTGTCTTCCATCTTCTCTGCATCCTGCCTACACACCTGGTACGGAACAATCGAAGTTTCTCGATCCCGCTTCGAATACTCCTAAACTCAGTTCATCCAGCTGAGCCATCTGCTCCTTAAAAAATACCGATTCCTATAAACATATTTCACTGCACTCCGTTTTGAGAAACCTCACTTCACGCTTTACATTCTCCCACACGTCTTTTATAACGATTTCGCAATCGACCCCTTCTATCCCGGACAAACCCCCAATCAATTAGGAGAACAATCAGGTTATTCTGGTTTTAGGTAAAATACATTTATTCACCAATTCGGAAACATACAAAAAAAACATATGAAGGAAGAGCAAATAACCTCAAGTCGCAGTGTCGTGTTGCCAGTCAGCTTTATACTGCATCCTGTCCACGCACACACATACTTACACACATAATTACACATACTTAGACACATATTCTAGTCTAACATTCGAGCTTTTTAGCCTCCCCGATGAGCTAGCCTAAAAATGCCAATACTACACTACAGTATTGTTTATTCTACAAGAGGAGTTTTTTGAAGCCTCGCTTATTTTGGGAGGGTATGCATATACTCTGAGCAAGGCGATCTAACTGAGGAAGACAAGAACACCCCGTCACGAAAAATGCGACACAAAATGTGACACGAAATGTCTATTGCATCGCACCAACGCAGCTATCTCTCCCCCCTCCCCCTCTGTCTCCCTTCCTCCCGTTCTGAAGGTCGGTGTAGTATATGTACAGTAGACTCTGCGACTGTTTTCGTTCTCACATTTCTCCTCTCAACTGTCGTCAACCTCACATCATTTTTTCGAAACTTCAACTATTTCATTTTAAAATATTATTTTCCTAAATTGAATCAAAACAACGTATCCTATTGAAAAAACGAATATTAACACATTTGTAGCTCTATTTTTGGAAAAGCACTCCTGTCTATTTGTATTTTCCTTAGCTTGTGTCGTTTGTTCAAGAGTTCAATTTTTTCATTTTCCATGTTGCTCTTTATACATGAAAGGAAAACTTCTTATCCCATCAAAAAGTAATTTATATTGAATTTGTTGATCATTTTTCACCGCACAAGTTTTGTCCCATTATCCCTTTCCGTATTTCGGATAGTTTGGCCGAAAAAAGAAATGTTCTATATTTCATTATTTTTTGTGTTACCAAAGTTAGAATTGTCAATTTTTCAAGAAAATATAGAATGTTTTAATGAGAATCTGTTAGGGCTCCCGAAAAGAAACATTCTTCTTTCCGTGACTTTTTCATATCGTGCGTTATTTGGCACAAAATTATCATTTTCTTTTGTATTTTTCAATTTTGAGAATACTATATCTCTGACGATCGAGTTTGTTTTTATGAACAAGAAAAAGAATCGTTTGGACAAATCGATCCACTTATTACGCACTACAGAAAGCCTCGATCACAATTTTTGAGTCTTGAAAAACTAGTTCTAAAAGTTTCCAAACTGCTCTTACTTTTTGACATTTTCTCCGAAATAGCTTGCTAAAGAAGTCGACTTTTAGTGTCTGACACTCAAAGAGCGTACTAAAGGACAACTTAATATATTAGTTTTTTCAGAAGTTATTGTGCACACAAACACACATTCATGAAGACAGGCAGACAAACACACTCATGAAATCGTATGTATTGGGGTCAGGGAGTCTCAAAACGTGGATATTTGATGAAAACGAGGTAAGAGGAAGGGTACGGGTAGAAATATATTTTTTGAAATCTATGATGTTCGAATCATAACCGGCTCTGGACGTTTTGCTACTAGAACTTGTGGCTGACTTATTTTCAATAACTTTGTTTCCCCAGCCTCTACTGCATATGAGTTCTCTTCTGTTCGCCATTCTTATCATTTGAATGTTCTCATTTTACCTTGTTCAGAAGTTGTAATTGGAAGTTAAATCTGAAAACTTACATTTTCGGATTTGAAGTTGATACGAAATAAACTATTACAGCAATTTTCACATATCTCGGTACCTTTTTTCAACAGTTTGACGATTGTAGCGCTTCCCGGAATCATGCGTTGATCCAGCAATCTTTCTGCCTAGGCTTCGAACATTTATTAATAATTACATAAGAACAATAGAAATGTAAAATGCGAAATTTTCTTCTTCATTCTCAAATAAGCTGGTCTTTACGTTCTATAAAGTATTAGGGGTAGGAAAAAGATGTTGAACTGAATGCTACTATTCGTACAAAAGAAGCGTTTCCTTCAAGAATGTGGTTGAAAAATTATAATCTTGTAACTCTTTTAATATCGAAGAGAAAATAGATGTGGCGGAATCCTAGTTGCGGTGAAACTGAAAATATGCAAAACGGTCCGACACGAAACTCACGACTATAGCCAATGGAGTGTACAAAATTATATTACTTCCAAGGAAAATATATAGGAGACAGGTTCTAAAAGTGATAAAGCAGAATCCCCGTTCTATTCCTATTTCCTAGCAATGCCAGTTATGCCATTGTCGTCTTTAACCTACTTTACGACTTTTCACATCTTTTCTCCTACTCATTCCTCGAAGAGAGCAAAACTGCTACAGATAAAAATTTATTCCGAACCTTTGCCATATTTTTATCAAGAATATTTTTGTTCTACTTTTGTTGCGTCATTTCGTGAAAGTTTGCAAAAAAATCCTCATTTTACAGAACTACAACAAAGTGATAGAAATTAATTTGTTCATTTGATCAATATCATGTGCTGAATTTTTTCAAAATTTATTAATAATTATATTTGGACAATTGTGATTTCTCAAATCCCTCAATAGTAGTATAAATACTTTCTTGAATGTATATATATACTCATTAAATGAGAGGAACTTTCCAAATTCTGCCTTATTCTATAGGACTAATTTGCCAGGACTGTAGAATCCGTGTTAATTTCAAATGGTTTATGGAAATAATAATTTCTTTCGGGAAGACATTTTATTTGAAATCGATTTTGTTGATTGTAAATTAGATTTTGAAGTAGATGCAGAAATAAGATAAGACGAATGGAGAGTAGAAGAGAAATCCAAGTACAGCAGAATACCTATTTGAGATGCGAGTATTGGATCTGAGGAGAAACTGCTAAAGCGTGCCCAAGTGCGAATAGAAACACGATTCGGAGCATCAAGTTTCCAAATTTCCGGCTTTTGAGAGATAGAAGGAATGAGAGGAAAATACGAGCCAAGAGAGTGAGAGAGATAAGATGAAACCAAAGGGTTCAAGTTCTATTTGACTCGGCAATTCAAACCTCGTTTTCGCATCTCTGTTTCTCCCCTGCTTTAGTCTCCCTCCTTCTACCATCTAAGAATCTATCTTCGTCTTTCACTCTTCTCTTTCGATTCTCTGGGGGTGTTAACGGACTATTCCGACTTGGACTTAGGGGAAATTAGTGGAAACTCCCTGGAGAGAGGCAGCCTTGCAAAGATTCTTCCTGCAACCCACAGACGACTAATACACCGTTTTCTATGGTAACACTACCCAGATTGAGCCACGACTACCCAACTTCTGAAAGGGACATGAACAACCTTTGTGTGAACTAAGTAATTAATTGTGTTGCAGCAAATCTCATCGATTCACAAAAATATTCCAAGAATTCTGATATAGTTTTGTTTAAGTGTAATTTAATGACTAAATAAATCATGGGCGTATTCCTACATGTGGTTGTATATTAAAATATGAAAGGATCAGCAGTTCTGTGGACATAATATTTTCTGGAGCTATCTGCTCTTAAAAGCATGGAGTTCAAGTAAAATTAAATTGTGTGAGTTGAGCGAAATCGGAAATTAATTAATGCGATCTAGCATAATGTTAATCATTGTAATTAGAAGAAAGAGAAGCTGAAAGTGTTCGGCAAATACATAATGCAGCGTGAACAGTACGACATGCATTAGAACAACGAGTTCGCTAGTAATCAGGATAACAAGCTTATCATTCATACCACTCAGCGTGTAGTGTATTCTGGCGATTACTAATTTTCAATCAAATCAACGTAGAAACAACGTGTGACACAATTGCAAAATTAATAATGTATGCAACCCCTTCTTCTACATAGTATTGCATGCGAGTACTCATACTATAAATTCCCAGCGAGTGCTGGAGTGTTAACTAATGAAATCTTAGGTTAAGCTTACTTCGGTTCATTGTAGCAGCACTAATTCGCTGCAACGATAACCTAGGAAACTAGAGGAGCAATATGAGCTAAGGCAAAAGAGGGGGAAAGTGCACTTTGCATGAACACAACTTTAGAGCCTTAACTTCAGAGATACATACTGACTTTTTATTTTTATTAAAAAATATGACTTCCCACTTTCCTTTTACTTTGACCTATTCCCCTTACTTTCACTCACTTCTCATTCCTTCCCATTTTCCTTTTACTTTGACCTATTCCCCTCACTTTAACTAACTTCTTCTCATTTCTTCCCACTTTCCTTTTACTTTGACCTATTCCTCTTACTTTCACTCACTTCCCCTCATTCCTCATTCCTCCCCACTTTCCCTCATTTCTTCCTACCTCCAATTCTTGAAGCTTTGCTTCTTTTGGGAGGCTATATACTCTGAGCGAAGCCACCTTACTGCGAGAAACGAGAACACACCATCCGTCACATTCAATGCGACTGAAAATGGCTATAAATAGAATGCTGTATCAAACATGGCACCAACACTCTCTCTCTCCCTTTTTCTCCCTCCCTCCCGTTCTGGTGTAGTATATGTATAACGAGTGGAGTATACATCACAGATTTACAAAATTGAATTACTATGTAACAAAAAATTGTATATTTTATATAAAACTGGCTAGAGATTATTTCATGTCTACACATTACACTTGAAACTAAAGAACTTTAATAATTTAACTTCTTTGAAATTTGCGATAAACAAATGCAATACATACTATATACATCCTGCTTCAAAATTTCTTTTACTGGCGTGCATGAATGCATAGAGTGAGGGCATAGCTGTTTTCTTCCAATCGATGAATAAAATAACAAACAAATTTATGTCTTTCTTTTAACGCGAAAGGAGCATAGCTTCTGAAGGTGCTTCTGCGACCATTCTACTTTTTTTTATTGAAAATCCAATGTTTGGTTGAAATTTATTGCATCTTTGAAATTTTGGCATTCTACTTGATTATTGAATTTTTTTAGATAACGTTTTTTCAGTTGAAACTCCACTGTTTTGTTCAAAATTGATCTCTAAAGGGCTTCAAATCCAAATACTTTTGATTGAGATTTCTCTTTTTGATTAAAAATTTGATTATTCGAAATACAAAATTCTTTCAATTAAAATTCAACTCTGACAAAAAATTCCACCATTCCTGTAAGAAGTCAAATTTTCTGGTAGAAAGGATTTTTTTCGTCAAAAATTCATCTTTTCAACTAACATTCTGGTTGGAAAAAATTTCTTTCGTTGAACCGAACTGTTTCCGACAGAACAGTTTCAGTTACACTTTAATTTCATTTCTGATGAAAATTCAATTTTCGACAAAAAATGGATTTTCCTATGGAAAATTCATCTTTTTGACGAAAAATGTCAGTCTGATTGAAAATTAATTTCCCCTGTTGAATTTAACTGTTTCTGAAAATGTCAGAAATCCATTCATTCAGTGAGATATTCAAAGATTCAATTTTTTAGGGAAAATTCATGTTTTTCAGTAAAAAACTCATCATTTTGATAAGAAAATGATCTTTAGGGCCTAAAATTCAACCAATTTGTTAAAAAATGATTTTTTTGGGTAAAGAAATTATACTCTTTTTGGAAATTCGTTTCTCCGGTAAGGAAATCCAATTATTTTGTTGAAAGCTCTTTTTTTTGTGTTCAAAAATATTTTTTCAACATTAAATTGAATTATTACATTTTCAGTTGAGATTTTTTTTGCTGATAAACATTCAACTAAATATTGAGTTTAAATTTATCTTTTTTTGGTGAAAATTCAGCGACTTTCTGAATTTTGATATTATTACTAACAATTATCAATCAGGCTAAATGTGGAATCAGCTGAATAAAAACAATAATTTGTCCATAGATCGTTAAATTTCGAAGATTAACAGTTGAAAACCCTTTAGTTTGAACAATCTTAGTCTAAAATTATTAATTCGGAGTTTTCTTCCCGAAACGGTGTAATTCTGAACAATTTTTTCGAATCTGTAATTCAATTTTTCAAATACTTCGGAAACTCACCAAAAGGTGAATTTCGCGCAGAATTCTTTTTTTTCAGTCAAATAAAGGAAATTGTTTCTTATTTAATAATAATTATTATATTGCAATGCACTTGATTGTGAAGTCAAGAAAAACCATGGAGGTGAGGAGTAGAACGATGCCCCTCATCTTTGTTGGTTGAAGAGCATTCTAGAGAAAAGCGAAATCTGGACTGATTTTTTTTACGGATAACAGAGACTTGAACAAAACCATAAGGTTTTTCCTGGGGATATGGAATCCTGAGTATTTGAAGTTTTTTAGCATATTACAAAGAAATAATAAACTAACCTTCTCCATCTTTTTGACTCCATCATAGGGAAATCGGAATCACTCTATAAAAATAGATGCTGCAAAGAATTTTATGTGTAAAATTGAAAGTCGCACAATTTCTATGGAGAACAAATGATCTGGTAGATGGACATGATATTGGTCACAAGTTTCGCCGACTTCATCTTTCGCTTGTGACTTTTCATAGCCGGAGTTGAAAATAGTAGCTTCGGAGACCTTAATAATTTCACCGTAGAAATTTCTATTTATGAATATTCCAATTTATCAATTGAATTTGAATGTTCTCCAACATTGGATAGTATAAAATTTATACCAATAAGAAATAACGTAGCTATAAACGAGAATATATCATTATAAACGATAATTTTTTTATATCGTATCAAATCAATTATTTTATGAAATATTCAAGTTCAGAATATTCATTCCACACATTATATAAGTAAACGAAGTAGCTACATAATTAACTGGGTTGATGATATAACGGTATCAACAACGACTAACCATCTTATCTCATTGTAAAATATTATACAAAGGAACATATTTTTTAATCAATGATGACAAAAATGAATTAGCTGTCTGGAAAAATTGGGAACAAAAAAAAACTGGAAACAAAAATAACGTAGAATATAGACAATTGTCTGTTTATGTAGATCATCTTTTGCCAGGTTACACCGCAACCAATTTCTCTACCTGAACATCGAACTATCTGCTGAAATCACAAAATGTTTTTTTAAAGTCAGAGAAGTAAAAGGAATTCACCACTGGTTCTGGTAATCTTAAAAAGGAGTATGTAAATAAAACAAATCATTCTTCAATATTAAGTAATTCCTCTGCATGCTACAGAGGACTGAATTGTTCTTTCTTGAAAAAATGTCTGATCTCCAGAACATTATATTATGAAATAGCGCTGCACGAACAATGTCATATATCCTTGAAATAATATACATTTTTTAACTACATTGAATGTTGATTTATATATCATCTGTTGATAATTTACCCAAACTCTAAACTGTGTTTCAAAACAAGGAAATCATTGAGTCTAGATGATACTTTGTTTCCACAAAATTCAACTTTCGAAGCCCATACTGATCCTCGGCTATAAATCAGCCCTGTCTATAAATCACCTTGTGATCATGGGAGAATCTAAACGTGAAATCTCGCTGAACTGAATTGTAGATTCGCACCTATATGTGCAAAAGATCATATAAGTGACAAGGCGTTTAACTGGTTTTGTTGAAGCCAACTGACACATGGATTGGAGTACGCGCGTAAATTCCAGGCTCGCGGTGAGAAAGTACCAAGTTATCTAAATCGGAATCTTGGAATCAATGTCGCGTCTCGTACTCGAACAACAGCAGCACTAGATGCAGTGCCACTGGCAATAGTAAACCCAGGAGTCACGTCGAGTGGAATAACGTCGAGTTGAATCGAGTTGACTTGAGTTGGAATCGAACCGAACGCATCGTTCAGGAATGGATGTGAGAGAGTGCTTCACTTGCTGTTCAATGAAAATAGGAATGTTGAGCACGTTAGGAGTGCATTGTCGACGAGGTCTGCTGACTACCATACCACCGACTCATAGCGAGACGAATTGTTCGACCAACTTGCTTGTTAATTATTGTCGTTTCAACGCGACGATAACGATGATCAAGGGCGAACTTGAGAAACTCAGCAAACTCTCGGTAAAACTCGGTTCATTAGCAATGAAATCAAAATTTTCCCCTTAAACTCTCGTAATTGCCTCTTCTTGGGTGGTCGAAAATTATACAGGCATTCATTAAGGATCTGTAAAATTGAGTGACAACTTATTTTTTACACGATAAATATGGTTAATGTTGTTTGCATTGAAACGAAAATTTTATCATTTAGGGATAAAAATACTTTAGTATCTATATGTACTTTCGAGAATTACAGTTTTATCCTTCTTATAAATAATTTTAGGTTATTTGAAGTTCAAAGACCTAATAGTTCAAATTTACTAACTTTGTGAGTTCTAAGCACTCTACCTTTTTTCTAGAAGTTATCAGCTCTGTATGTAGGAACCATATGCTTATATATAGGAATATATACTTCGAAGTCTACATCGAATCGTATTCTAGCCCTCGTTCAAAAACAACCATAAACGTGAGACTTATATTCTTCAAGTCGTATTCGAAATTGGTGTCTGTTCTAAATTGTGCAAAGTGATCTCGACGTGACTATGAGAGAAGAGGAATCCCATAGAAAAAACAAATCCCGGAGAAATAAAAACGATTGAGACTCATCGAAAAATAACGATGGCGTAACCAATCGTGGCTATAAATTAATAGAGATATAGTATGGATAAAACAAACAGGAATAACAGCCAATAATTCTTATCCAAACGCAGTTTGTAATTGGATATTGTCCGGTCAAATTAGAGTTTTGATTACGCTAGATTGCACCGTCACCAACGTACCTTTTGCCGTGCTCATCCCCAGCAAAGCTCGCGACTTAAGTGCTCTTTACTCGCCTGTATAAGCCTCCATCTACCTGAGACCGAACCGTGCATTGTATCAATCACAATTCGCTTGACGTTCTGCGCTGCTAACGCTGTCAAAATCCGTCGAGAAACTTTTTTAGGTTGGAAAGCGACATGCCTTTGCAAGTTATTGGAGTATGGGGGTACAAAGCAGAGAATTAATTCGCAGACAGAGAAGGGCCGTCTGGCAAAGCAGCTGAAATATGCTGACTTTTACAAGCGAGCAAGGACCGAAAATGAAGGCTGAAGAGAACGAGAGGGGGGAGAAGCAAACCACAAAGGCTGTGGTCGGCTCGATTTTACCGGGCAGACGTGTCCCCGGCAATTACCAAACTTTTAAAGTCCAAAAGGCCCCTTTATGTGTAAAACCTATTTCCTTGTCATACCTTCCACCTTCCCCACATTGTAAAATGATGCGTCGACATCCCTTTCGCTTTTTAATAGTCAGAGGAAGAGGGTGCTGCATCCAATAATTTGAAATTAGCTGGGAACATTCATCGAGTTTCCAAAGTTTTCCCCTTTATATAATGAAGTAGGTACTTGGAGGTATAGGTATTTAATGTCATCTTATTTTCTCTTTCAGCTTTATTTATTAACTCAAGCAGTTGACGTTAATTGTTGGACGTTGTTCATGATTATTAAGGAATCATTTTTTCGAAGTCATTTCTTCGAATTCTTGAGTTTCACTAGCTTCTTTAATTCAAATCAGAGAGTAAACCTCCCCAAAGAGAAATTCAGTTTTTTACGTATTATAGATAATTGGTATCAATTATTATTTTTCTGGTTTTCCAACTATTTTTTAGTTTTCTGAACTCAGTATTTTATCATCAGTCACGGCCTAAGTCAAGTGCCGAATGAGATGTGGATGACAGGAATTTACGTTTCTTAACGGTGTTGTCGTTATGCAGCGACAGAGTGCGTTGAAGGATGTTCTTTTAGAGTAATTGGTATCAATTACTGTTATTGATGTTCTTAGCATGCTTTTAGGCCAAAATTATCTTAATGTTGAAGTCGATCGATAAGACTGTCGTAATGCATGAATTTATGAGATAACTGTAGTGAAAAATACGCATAGGCGGAGAACTTGAAAAATTTATCCTGTGTCATTGTTTACATTGTTGAAGAGCTGACATCAGCTATTTAGAAAGTAGGAGTCCAGTATTGGTAGTCACTCATAGCCTATGAGAAAGTCGCAATCGATCATAAGAAAGTCTTGACCTTCCCAATTCATGAAGGTCATAACGTGATACTTGAATTTTTTTTAAATACAAAAGTGGGCACAACGATTTGATTTGATCATCGACAATCAAATGGTATTTTTCTTAAGTTCCTTGGAGTCGAGAAGTTGTCAGGGACAGATGTCATCAACCACTTCCAAATGCTGAAAAACTTCTGAGAAAATTCATACAAGTTTTATAAATATTGACTTACAATATTTGCAAATTATGTCAGAAGTTTGATATCTCCTTATCACTTCTTTTCGAATTTTATATTGACCTTGTCGAAGACATAAGACATTGAGCATTATGCTTTCTGACCTTATATGTTATAGGACAAGATTGCTAAAAAATCTGCAGTCAAAATTCTAGTAGATTCTAAACAATATCCAGGAAATAAAAAAGACTTGAAGTATTGTAAAAATGTATACGAAGACTATATATTATATATTGCTGTCAGAGTAGGACTTTGATGTTGTACTACTTTTTTATTTTTCAAATAATTTTCCAATAAATCTATAGTTATAAAAATTTCCAAGCATCCTCAACGTATAAGTGAAGCATGACGTGATGTACTTAATGCCTTTTTTCGAAAAATTAGTCATTCATATTTCATTCACGATGAATAAAGCGGTCAATGGAATAAATAACAATAATGCTCAGAACGGAGATGTTTGGTGGGAAGTTTGGTCCACTTGGATGTACATGATTGTCCTCATGGTTTTTGGTGTCTCACAGGTCGAGGCGTGGCGACGTAATGAATATATTTGCATATTGGAGCCGTTGCCGAACCGTTACCGGTACAACGTTGACTGCGGCGGTACAAGGTCGCCCGCGGCAGCCAAATATGCATGCATCTCGCCTCGGGGTCAACTATTCGCCGCCTGAACCACCCTTATGCATATAACACTCGACGGAAGATAGAATTGCCGATTAGTTTGTGAACTACAGTCGATGCGCTTGAGCGAACAACCTACCATCTTCCTGGTTCTACGTTCTACGTTCTACGTTCCACCTATCCGGCTGTCTACGAGTGCTCTTGTACACATTTGCAAGACAAAGTTACGGAACTCGAGTACGAACTCCTAACTTTTATTACCAACCATGAACAAAATATCCCAATCTTAATCAAGCGCCAGTGTTCAAAGTAATTCAATTTGGAAGATAATAAAAGATAATGGAGCGCGATGAGATACAATATGGATTATAAGAATACAATATGAATATGATCCATTCTTCAGAGAGATAAATGAACTTTCAGCAAAAACTTCCGTATATTTTTGAAGTTGTTGTTCGAATCTTTTTTATTTAGCTATAAAAGATCATGCAAGGGTAATATTGTTTAGATACTTTTTTTGTAGAAATTTATCAGGCTTATGCGAAACTGCACAGAATCAGAATACAGTATAATTAGTATAAAAAATTAACAAAAGACAGTCATCCAATTGAAATGATATCTAACTCCTTGGAGTAAACGATTCGAAGTGTCTCTTGAGGGTTCAAGTTTTTCTTGTACCTCTCTACAGTTCCTCTACACATCCCACCATAAACTTGGTGATTCATGGAGCCTGCAGCTTGACGTGGGTTCCGAACTACCAATACTAATGACTTCAAGTTATAAGAGAACATTTTCCTATAGTAAAAAACTGCACCGCACCCACTACCATCGATCTGCTTATTTACCTACTTCAGATGTAAATCTTCCGTCGAACATTCAGTGAGACAAAATTTGGATATGACTCCAGGGGAAGAAGGACTATTTATCGATTATTTAAACAAATTCATAAGTTCGTTATTTTTAAATTAATTTGTTTCGCTTTTGTAACAGAATTGTCAGTAAATATATTGATGAAATCTTTTCTGTGCGATCCATTGATGTTGGAAAGTATTATTTGTCCGAGAATTCCGTCTGGATAAATACATGATACTAGATATCTTTATTTATGCAAACAAATTAAACAGAATCTGCCCTTGTTTTAGCAGATAGATTTTGCTTCTCCATCATAATCGATTGAAAGTCTATAACTCAAGGGACTTAACTGTTATATTTTGTTGTAAGATAAAAAAACATTATTCTTCAAACATATTTGTGTGTATTTATGTCGGTTTATTTCCGCTTGTAATATGTAGCAGTTTATTGTGTGAGTGTGATTCTTCTCGCTCTCACTTTAACTAGGCATGGCTCGTACCTTTTCTACCTTATCTCGTTCATGTCGCACCGGACGATTTGAGAAGGTCAGGGTTCAGTTTTGAATGCTACGTGTTTCGAGTCGGTGCCACTCAACGGTCTATTATGATGCTCAACATAATGTGACATAACTCAGTGTATTTTTCACTTAAACTTCTGAAATTCTTCAAGCCCATTGTACTACTTGTTTTCAGTGCTCATCTTACAAACATTTAATGAACCAGTTACTCTCAAGCCGTCCTTTGCTCGAACGAAAAATCTGTACGACTCATCCTATTGGAAAAGAAAGTAACGAAATAAACGAACCAAGAAATATTTCAACATTGTTTCTGATTTTACCTTTTTTTAAAAAAAATTCTCAACATAATAAGCATGTCTCGACAAATTGATAAATATCATAACAGAAACGCATTCCTCAGAAATTGAAGTCGAATTGATAAAGAACAATAAGGTGTTTTTATTAGGAACGGCATTGGCGCAATTTGTCTATTGAATTTGTTTAGAAAATAACAATTGTTATCTAAAAATGAAATTCCACAGTAAGGGTTCATTAGTTATATACATTCGATTGGTTATGATAAATAAGAAAAATGTATCTGAAGAAATATGGCCAAATTATACTTACATATCCATTGAAAGTTTTATCAAAAATTACTAAGTGTTAGTTATGAGTAAAATATTGCAACAGATGCTACAAGCATTTGTTTAATAATTTGTTCAGATGAATGACACTTGTTGTCTGACATAAACGAATCGAACAAAAGAGCCATCACCCGGAGTTTAATTATCGATTATGTGAGAAAAAGATATCATGTAGAAATTTTTTTCTCTGACAGATTTTTATCTGAGTATATACATTCGGAGTAGTTAAAAATCGCTTTTTTAACTTAGTTGTGTTGGTTCATTTGTTCATAACAATTGTGCAGTTAAAACGTTCAACTTAGTGAGAAGTAACTAGTTATTCCAGTCCAATGTGTATTCGCTAGCAAGTTTGAGCGCGCCGAGGGCGCGCCTCTCTCATTTCTCGCGTGTTGCGCTCTGTCTTTGTACTGCTCTACATTCGTGTACAGACCGTACGAAAGTGAAAAGCAAAATGTCGACTACTTCAATATGAGGATTAATAATTCTCCCCTGTGTCTCAATAAAACAAATATTTTTTAAAATAAAATTTCAAGGCACGTTTTCAAAGATTAAATATAAGGTACACATTCTGGTATAATCATGTAGCTCTGTCGACCAAAGATTCTTCTATATTGAAAATTATCATTTCAAGAAAGAGGAATATTGAAACCACATTTCTCGTGAAATGTTGGAAAAATAAACATAGATGTATATTATATTGATTTATATACCTAACTTCAGCTTTTTCAGATAATGCAAATGATTTTATGATTGCAGCTACCCTGAATGATGTATGAAATTCCGATAAATGTATTATATAAGAATTCATGAAGAAAATTGATATTAAAATGAACGTATTTTAATTTTCTTGTTTTCAACATTAGGAAAAGCACGCGTCCTGTCAAAAAATGTGAAAAGGAAATTTCTATGCTTAAGTAGAGGAACAAATTTTGTGATTGGAGATTTCATTGGCCATTGTGCCGTTTTTCTAGAACGTCAATTTTTTTATTTGCAATATATCTTTATAACGAAATTCCATAACACATTTAAGCTCTTCTATACAGTAAAGGAACAGCTCGTATCGATCGTCCACGAAGTCAATTTTTTTTAATGTTGTTTTTTGTAGATCAAAGAAAAATTACACATCACATCAGAGAGTCATAAATTACCATTTTGTAGATCTTTTCCAGTTGAAATAAAATAACATTGTTTTTCACCGTACTGTACCTTTTTACATTCTCATTCTGAATGAGGAGGTATTGGTTTCATGTGAAAATTCACTTTCACGGATTTGATGAAATCTCCACGTTTTGAGACCCCCTGAGTCCGAAAAAATGGTTTTTA
>WSXT02199155.1:0-12940 GCA_011762715.2 Neuroterus valhalla
ATTAATTGAAAATCGATTAAGAATTGGGACCTACAGGTTATTTTGAACATCATTTTTTCATTTCGCCCCACTGTGCGACATAGACAAGTTTGGGATAATTGAAATAGTAGAAAGTTATGAAGAGAATGTTGAATAATAAATGGTTTAAGATAAAAATATTAATCCTATCTTTTTCCCCGAACTTTTATCAGTTCTGTTCCAACTTTTCTGGCACGGTTGGATGTTTACAGTCATTTCAAAGAAGTCTATTAAAAAAATATTATTCCAAGCACAAGTATCAATATTTGAGTATATTCTAAGTGAAGGGAACAGTGAATATTGATCTGCACGAAATGAGCGTACGCAACGGTGTTTTTAGCAAGCTCTAGATTTTATCGTTCGCAACCCCTGTTCCTCTTCAGTTCCCCCTCCTAATAACTTCTTTGGTTCTGGCTAGCAAGTCCCTGGTTATTTCCGTTCTCAATCGAAATCGTGTTGTTTACAAAACCCTTCAACCTTCCTCTCATCGTTCTCCCATGCAAACTTTATTTTGAACCTTCAGAAGCATGAGAAATAACCAATTCGGATCAAAGAACATACAATTAATATAGGGAAGATAAAAACAAATCTTCAAACTTGATGGAAACTACACCAAACAGAAAATTTAATAATTAAGTTTTTTGGTATAAAAATGTATGGAAATGGATAGAAAACCGTCCAAACGAGTGAAAAATATATTCAAGGGAAAAAAAATTATGTACTGCAACTATGGAGTATATTTTTTAACCTAACGAGCCGTTTTCAATTATCACTTCTACTCCTGATACAATAATCCATCTGATCTTCTCTGAGCTTCTCTCTGCTCTCCTTCCACCTTTCCCACTCTTCTCTCTCCTTTTCCATTTTCCCCTCACTCCATCTCCAGTTGACTTTACACTTTCTTTTTGGACATCCTATCCTCAACACTCCCATTCCTTGGACCCTTTACCCTTCCCCTATAACTCTTCCCGAATTTCCCTTCTCTTGCCCCCTATCCATTACTCCTTCTTCACTTTCTCACATTCGCTTTACATTGCCCACTCACGGTCACTTTCTCTTTTCCCTTTTATTTCACCATTACAATGTCTAACTCTCTCTTTCCCCTGTCTCCTATCAAACTTATTCTCCCCTCGACTCTTCCTTCTTACCTCTATACTTTCCCTATTCCTTTCTTATCCTTTATTCTGTCACTCTTTAGACATCGAATTCCACTACCTTAAGCACTTACACAATACATCCTTGCTACACTTCCCTCTATTTACTAGCCCTTCCTACATATCACTCCTACTCCTCTTTCCATGTTCGATTTCACTTTCTTCCCTACTCTCCCTTTTCTCCTTACTCTTCTTCCTCATTCATCATCCCTTTTTCTATCATAACGTTGTATTTGCCGTTCCATATTTTTTGACTCCCGCAACTAATTTTGTTCCTGATTTCCTCACTCTTCTTCCTTCAGTTGTATTTCCCTTACTCGTCTACCCCCGCCAGTGAACTCTACATTACCCTTTCTTATCTTCTATTCTTCTATTCCTCAAACCACAAACCTCATATGAAACTGTCCGTCAAAGCACCTCACCTACTTTCTTCCGCTTCTCCGAACCCCTCTCCTTCTTTCTTCCCTCACTCTCACTTCTCTTCTCAACTCTAAACTTTCCCTCATTGTGTCCCATTCTTCATCCCTCTATCACTCAAACCTCACAATTTCCACTGGTTCCTACTTCTCGCGACATTTCTTTACTCGACCCCAGTTATTCTTCCCTCTTTGCATCTTATGAAACTTTTTTCCTTCCCTTTATTCCGCTCCCCTCTTTCTAATTCTATCACTTCTCATTACTCATGAGTTACTCCTTCTTACTCTCTGCTTCAATCGCGGTTTTCCTTGTTTCCATTCTTTTGGCCTAATCACCCCTGAATTTCCCATCGATAACTACTTTTCTCTATTCTCACTTCCTCCATCACTTCCTATTACTTCATTACCACCATCGCACTTTCTTTTCACTTCCGTCTTTCCCCCCATCTCTAAGTTCCTCAAGCTCTCATCCACCGAGTATTCTTTTCCCCCGCACAAATTACTTTCCTTTTTCTTCCTTAGCGAAGAGAGAGAAAGAGATAAAAAGGAGGAATGGAAGGAAAGGAATGAAAGGAAGGGAAGGAAGGAAAGGAAGGAAAGGAAGAAAAGGAAGGAAAGGTAGGTAAGGAAGGAAAGTAAGGAAAGGAAGGAAAGGAAGAAAAGGAAGGAAAGGAAGGAAAGGGAGGAAAGGAAGGAAAGGAAGGAAAGAAAGGGAAGTAAGGAAGGGCAGGAAAGGCGGAAAAGGAAGGATCTTTCCTTCCTTACCCTCCAGATCTGCTTCCAGCCTTACTTCTTCTTTCAAGGAAAATGAAAAATGGGCAGGCACTTAACCGGAATTATAAAAGTTTCTGCTTACTGCTGCAAAACCCTTATAATAACAAGTTTGGAATGCAAAAGGATGAAAGAATTGGAAAAAATGGAGGGGGGAAATGGGAGAAGAAGGAAAATGGATACGAATGAAGAGGATAAAACAGAAAAGAAAAGTTAAATTTAAATAGAAAAACAAATGTTAATGTCGATTCTCAGGCACGTGACTGTTCAGGAAGACAGCCCTAGTAGGGAATGAATAACCTCGCTGGGAAATTCTCCACATTTCGGTCTACAACTTCTGCTCCACGCAAATAACTTGGCTCAGCAAGTGACAGGACGGATATGTAAAAATGGATAGTTCTTCCAACAGACTCGTCCGAAGGGACGCTCAATGTAAAGAAGAGACAAAGGCGGAAGGTAAAATGGGGGGACAAATTTCGGAGGGTAAGAGGGTAGAATTCGTCGAAGTTCTTTTAAAAAGGAGAGATATGTTGATGGTCAGCTTAACTATCTAGAGAAGGAATAAAATACGATCAGAGAGCAGAGAACCCCTTCCGTTTCGAAATTATCCCTTTCCATCTGCCTTCTCTTTAGCTCCTGCTTTTCTCACCTTTTACCCTTCCCACCTGTTTCTATCTTCTCTTTCCTCACTATGTCTCCACACAGCCCTACACTTTTTTGCAAAATCTCCTGTCCTCCACTCTTTTACCTTATCAACCAATCCTCTACTCCTACCATTTTTTTTACTGACAATGCTATATTTTGCCTCCCAGTTTTCCAAAACCCTCTTCCCGTTCCCACTCAGTTTCTTTCTTTTTACCCGCTTCACTCAGTTTTCTCAGTCCTGATCACTTACTTATTTTTCAATCTCATCATCTCCCTTTTCCCCTCATAAGGCCACTCTACTTTTTTCTAACTCCTCCTTTCCACCTATCAATCTTTCTTCTTACCCTAAGTTTTATCCATCCTGCACCCCAATTCGGCCTATTACCACTCATTCTCCCCTCATTTCTTCATTCTTTACCCTACTCCCCCCCCCTCCTCTCTCATCCTTCTTTTTTCTACTGCTCGAACCATAAAAACTTCACTCCCATTCCTACTTTCTCTAACTAAATCCCTTCTACCCTTGCTCTCCTGCAATTACCTATTCACCTTTTACAATCCGCTTTCTTCGTCCACTCACTTCAACTCAGTATCTCTTCCCTGGAAGCTTATTTACCCTCAAAATCCAACATTCCTCTTATTTTCTCTCCTTGTTTCACTTTTCTCTGCTCCTTACTCTCTAATTCTATCCATAATCTACATTTCTATCTGTCCGTCCCATCGGTCTCTCCACAAACTTCCGCTCCTCACACCTACTTCTTTCACACCTTTCCTTACTCTTTTATCACGTCACTCATTTTATTCAAACTCCTCCTCTTCTAAACCATATACTCCTTCCTCTCAAGCCTCACCCTTCAATCTCCTACAACTTGAACTCTATGCTCTCCTTCCGTTACTAGTTCTCCTATTTTTTCTTCCCCGAGAACTCAAGTTATCATTCACCTTTCATATCTCATAACCTCTCTTTTTTCATCTCCTCGTTCTCCTTCTCTCTCCTTACTTCCACTTCCCACCTATCACCTCTCCTTCAAACTGCCTATTCTATATGCCTTTCCTCGTCTTATTCCCTTTCCACCTCTCTTACTATCCTCCCTCCTTTTTTATTCTACTCCTATTCCATCATCCCCAAATCTAACACTTCTGCACTCTAAACCTTATACTGCTCTTTCATTAATACTATTACTGACTCCGATTTCCACCACTCTTTCCTTTTACTTCCATATCAGGTTTTGACAATCCATTTACCTTGTACACTGGCGTCCTTTCTTTTTACTCATTTCCTTCCTCTCTCCAGTCACTCTACCTTACCTTCGTTCCTCCTAAGTCTTCACCAACCTTTCTATCCCATCATTCCTTTCTCTTATTCCCTAGCTCCACTTCCCTCTGCTTATTTTTCCCTTATATCCATCAACCTTATTCCTGACTATTTGTCACATCTTTCTCTCTAAGAATTCGTGCTGATTTTACAAAATAACTTTCCGTTTTTCCTTTTTCTTCCATTCCCTCACCCATTCTCTCTTTACTCGTTCATTCCTTAACCCTATATTTTCCTATTTTCTGAGACATAATTCATTTTTCTACCACATCTATCATTACCTCCTGTTAATTCTTTCCATAAATTTTCCTCTTTTTGTTTCCTCTTATTACTCACCCATCCTATCTCAATTCCTTAATTCCTCTCTTTTCGTCCAGTTGCCTTACTCCTTTCTCCCAAAATTTCGCTTATCACCCCAAACCCTCCTCCAAACTTACTGTTTGACCTATGCTCCCCCTTGCTCCTGCTCCCCTGAACTAGTCCCATCCTTTTTCCCCTCATTCTATTTTATTCTTCCTTATTCTTCCTCAGTCTCTTTCGGCTTGACCTCAACATTCTACTCCTCAAGTCTTATACCTCCCTCCTCTAACTTCTTTTCGTGGCGCGCTCTCATTCTTCACCCGCTCATCGCTACCTGACAATTTTCTTCCGACTTCTTTCCTTCTCTACTGAAATACCTCCACTCCAATCACTTCTCTTGTTTTACGCCTACTTTCACTCTTTCATTCTCAGCTGACCTTTCATTCATCCTTCCTATCTGACCTGTCCTTATCTTTCCTTTCCTCTCTTCACTTATCGCTGCTCCCTTCCCTTCTTAACCACCATCTCTGTCCCTTACAAACGATTTAATCTACCCGTCTACAAAGTTCTTCGCTTTAAACGCATTTGCCTTTCTCCATTCCCTATTATCCCCCCCCCCCCTCCTCACTTACCCTCTCTCAAGGTCTCCTTTCCTGAACCCTACACTCACTTTCTTTTGTCCTATCCTTCATTCTCTTACTACTTCAATACTATTCTCATCTGGTGGTATTACTCCGCATTCCTCTCCCTTCCCACGACCCTGCTCATAACGTATTCTTTCTATCTTATTATATCTCTTCTTTTTTTCCTTGCTTCACATTTTCTTCCCTACGTTCACTTTTTACATACTACACCTTCTTCCAACTCCACGTTCTATCAATCCTAACCCTTTCCTGATTCTTTCTGACTTAATCATTTCTTTTCCTTCACTCTTCCATCCTCCTTTCATCCTGCCCTCACTTCTTCCATCCTTGACCTCTGATTCTCCTTTTTTCTCTCCCATCCTATTTCCTTTTCTCTTCTAAACCCAAAATTACCCTTCTACGTATGCTCTCTCTACTTTTTTCTGCTCCTCTCGACCAGTGACTTCCTTGACTCCCTTGGCTCCCTTGACTTCCTTGACTCCCTTGGCTCCCTTGACTCCCTTGACTCCCTTGACTCCTTTGACTCCCTTGACTCCCGGACTCCCTTGACTCCCTTGATTCCCATGAATCCCTTGACTCCCTTGACTCCCTTGACTCCCATGAATCCCTTGACTCCCTTGACTCCCATGAATCCCTTGACTCCCTTGACTCCCTTGACTCCCTTAACTGACTCACTCCCGTGACTCCCTTGACTCCCTTCTTTTCTCTTTCTCGCATATTTTTCCTCATCCTTTTGTAAGGCAGAGAGACAAATCGAAATATAAGCAATGGTTTGAAGGAGGATACAAGAGCAGAGAAAACTCGAAGTTGTAATAGGAAAAAAAATGTAAATGTTCATGCTTGTGAACGTCACTCTTCAGAAAGACAGCAACAGGGGGTGGGGGGGGGAATAAATAGCCACGATAAAAAATTCGCAATATTTTTGTCCACGACTCCCTTTTCATGCAAATAACTCGGCTCAGCGAGTGACAAGACGGATATGTAAAAATGGATAGTACTTTCAACAGACTCGTCCCAAGTGACGGCCAGTTGGGAAAAGAGACAAAGGCAGGAGGAAAACGGGAGGACGACTTTCGCAAGTAAAAGGGGTGGAATTGGCCAAAGTTCCATTCCGTTCGTCCTGAAACTTGGATGAATTTTACATGAATCTGCCCCGGAGCTCGTCCAACAAAGTTAATAGCGGCAAAAAAACTCTTCTACTCGACCGGATAGTTAAAAGAAACGCAGCATACAGGGTTCGCGTACACTCACTCTCTGAATATAATCATTTACAGGAGGCCAAACTAATACTTCATCTATGGTTAGAGTCAGAAACTTGGGCCTAATTAGACGTCATCTTGCCCAGATATCTACAATTTGGGCGAACTCAAATCGTGAAACTTGTATCAAAGGACTCATCAGCGAAAGTTTTCTCTAAAACTGGAAAATAGGGTATTACAGCGCCGAATCTTCTCGAGATAGAGGAGGTAAGTGATAAATGTAAGAGACGGGAAGGTAAGGTAAGTTTCCGGGGGTAAAGACAAAAAAGAGCAAGGAGAATAATGAAAGGAAACGCAAAGAGGAGTAGAGAAAATAATAAGGAATAGGGAAGATAAGGGAAGGTAATTGATGATAGTGGATGAATGAGAGGGAGTAAGGAGAAATTGGTCCGAGCGAAGTAAGATGAGGAGGAGTAAGGGAAAGTAAGAGGAGTGAAAAAGGTTAGGAGAGGAGAAGATAAAAAAGGATGAGTTAAAATAGGATACAGTTGAGGATACGAGAAGGGGGAGAAAGAAAAGTAAGGAATAGGGGGAATGCAGTAAGGTAACTAATGAAAGTGGATGAACGAGGGGAAAAACTGGAAACCGGCCTAAGCAGATGGAGATGAGGAAGGGCATTGGGAATACTAAGGAGTTAGAGGATATCAGGAAAGTTGATGAGAAGTAGGGGAAGTTTTGGAAGAGGGCAGTAAAGGCAGTAAGTAAACATGAAGGCGGAGGAAAAATAAGGAATACATTTCATGTCTCTACTGTATTATATATAGAATGGTGAAGGGTACGATGAGATACGATAAGACAATATAAAATGAAATGAGATTAAATAGGAAAGGACAGGATGGGTTGAAATGGGATACAGTTGAGGATGAAATGAAAGGAGGGTGTGGTAAGAGAGGAAGGGAAGATTTCGACGATTTTTTTGAAGACTTCATATTCTGTCAAATTTCTTGAAGGCTCTGCCTGCCTGCTCGGATCAGATTTCATAAAACAGTGGTTACGGAGGATAGACAAGAAAGAGTAAGGGGAGGTGGAAGGCAATGCGCAGAGGAGTAGAGATGGAAGTAAGGAATAGGGAAGATAAGGGGAGGTAATTGATGAAAGTAGATGAATAAGAGGAAGCAGCGGGGAATAAGTTTAAGTGAAGGGAGATGAGGAAGATTAGGGGAAGGTATAAGAAAAGGGAGGGGATCAGAAAAATTGATGGAAAGTAGGAAAAGTTTAGGACGAGGGCACTGAAGTCAGTGGGTGAAAATGAAGGCGGAGGGGAAATGAGAAATGGATTTCATGTCTAAACCGTACTCCATATAGGATACAATTGAATAATATAAGAAACGATAAAATAAGATCAAATAAAATGAGACTGAAAAGGAAAGGACAGGATGGAGTTGAATAGGATGCAGTTGAAGATGAGATAAAAGGAGGGTGTGGTAAAGGAGGGAAATAAGATTTCGAAGATTCTTTTGACAACTTCAAGGACTATCAAACTAAAGCTCTATCGAACCAAAGGCATGCAAATATGAAACGTGAAATGAAAATTTGCTACGTTATATTTTAAGTTTTGAAGGTTTCATACTTCCAAGCGAAAGCCCTTATAGGTGAGACAGGTGTTATTGAGAAAAGGAATGTGATAAGTGTAAGGGACAGGAAAGAGGAGTAAGGTTACGCCAGGTAAGTAAGGAAAAGTAAGGGGAACGTAAAAAGAAATGTATAGAGGAGTAGAGAGGAAAGTAAGGAATAGGGAAGATAAGGGAAGGTAATTGATAAAAGTGGATGAATAGGAGAAAGTAGCAGAAAATCGGTTCAAGTGAAGGGAGATAAGGAAGGGTAAGGGAAGGTATAAGGAAAGAGAGGGGATGAGGAACATTGATGGGAAGTAGGGAATGTTTAGGACGAGGGGAGTAAAGGCAGTAGGTGAAAATAAGGGCGGAGGGGAAATGAGGAATAGATTTCATATCTAAACTGTACTCTATATAGGATAGTATAGGATAAGATAAGAAACGATAAGATAATATTTTAAAAAATGAGATTGAAAAGCAAAGAGGAAGGGGAGAGTTCGAAGATTCTTTTGACGACTTCATGAACTATCAAACTAAAGCTCTTTCAAATTAAAGGCATGCAAATATGAAATGTAAAATAAAAATTTTAAAGGTTACATTTTAAGTTCCAAGGGTTTCATACTTCCAAGACACGTATTATTGAGAAAAGGAAAGTGATAAGTGCAAGAGACAGGAAAGTGGAGTAAGGTTACGGTATACAAGTAAGTAAGAAAGAGTAGGGAAATTGATGAAAGGAAATGTAAAGAGGAGTAGAGAGGAAAGTAAGGAATAGGGGAGATAATTGATGAAAGGGAATGAATGAGAGGAAGTAACGGGAAATCGGTCTCAACTGTATTATATATAGGATCGTGTAGGATATGACAAAATAGGATAAGATAAGATTAAATAAAATAGGAATAAATAGGAAAGGCTAAGATGAGGGAAAAAAGGAATAAGGGGGAAATAAAGAATACATTTCATGTCTCGACTGTATTCCATGGAGAATAGTATAGGATATGATTAGTAAAGATATAAGAATAAATAAATGAAATTGAATGAGCAGGGATAGGATTGGTGGATTAGGATACAGTTGAAGATTAAGGGGAATGGTGAAAGGCAATGCGAAGAGGAGTAGAGAGAAAATTAAGGAATAGGGAAGATGAGGGAAAGTAATCGATGAAAGTTGATGGATAAGAGGAAGTAGCGGGGAATAGTTCCAAGTGAAGGGAGATGAGAAAGAGGAACGAGAAGTATCAAGAAAGAGAGGGACTCAGGAAAATTGATGGGAAGTGGGGAAAGTTTAGGACGAGGGGAGTAGAGGCAGTAGGTGAAAATGGAGGTGAAGGGGAAATAAGGAATAGATTTCATGTCTAAACTCTACTCTATGTATGATAATATAGAATAAGATAAGAAACGATAACATAAGATTAAATAAAATGAGATTAAAAAGGAAAGGACAGGATGGGATAAAATAGGATACAGTTGAAGATGAGATGAAAGGAGTGTGTGGTAGAAGAGGGAGAGAAGATTTCAAAGATTCCTTGACGACTTCATGGACTGTCAAACCTAAGCTCTATTGAACTAAAGGGATGCAGCTATGAAATGTAAAATGAAAATCTGCTAGGTTATATTTCAAGTTTGAAGGGTTTCATACTTCCAAGCGAAAGCTCTCATAGTTGAGACAGGTATTATTGAGAAGAGGAATGTGATAAGTGCAAGGGACAGGAAAGTGGTGTAAGGTTACGGTAAGTAAGTGAGGAAGAGAAAGAGGAATGTAAAAGGAAATGTGAAGAGGAGTAGAGAGAGAAGTAGGGAATAGGGAAGATGAGGGAAGGTAATTGATAAAAGTGGATGCATAAGAGGAAGTAGCGCGAAATCGGTTCAAGTAAAAGAAAATAAGGGAGGGTAAGGGAAGGTATAAGGAAAGAGAGGGGATCAGGAAAATGAATGGGAAGTAGACAGAATTTCGGACGAGGGCAGTAAAGGCAGGACGTTTAAATAAAGGCGGATGGGAAATAAGCAATAGATTTCATGTTTCAACTGTACTTTATGTAGGACAGTATAGGGAAAGGGCAGGATGATATTAAACAGGATACAGTTGAAGATGCGATAAGAGGAGGGTGCAGTGAGAGAGGAAGGGAAGATTCTTTTGAAGACTTCATGGACTTCCATACTTGAGTTCGATTAAACAAAAGACGTGCAAATATGAACTGTAAAATGAAAATTTGCTACGTTACATTTTAAGTTTTAAGCGTTTTGTACCTCCAAGCGGAAGCTTTCATAGTTGAGACAGCTATTTTCGAAGAAAGAGAATAAATGAGTGTAAGTGACAGGACTGTAGAGGAAGGTTTTGTTAGGTGAGCAAGAAAGAGAGAGGGGAATTATGAAAGGCAATGCGAAGAGGAGTAGAGAGGAAAGTAAGGATTAGAGAGGTTAAGGGAGGGTAATTGATGAAAGTGGATGGATGAGAGGAAGTAACGGGAAATCGGCTCAAGTGTAGGAAAATGAGGATGAGTATGAGAAAGTATAAGGAGTCAGAGGGTATCGGGAAAATTGAAAGGACGTGGGAAAAGTTTAGGAAAAGGGCAGTAAAGGAAGTAACTGAAAGTGATAGCGGACGGAAAATAAAGAATACATCTCATGTCTTAACTGTAATCTATGGAAGATAGAATAGGATACCTCCCAGAAAAAGCTCTCATAGTTGAGTCAAGTATTATTGAGGAAAGGAGAGTGAAGAGTGTAAGGGACAGAAAGGTGAAGTAAGGTTATGGAGGGTAAACAAGGAAGAGTGAGGAAAATTATAGAAGAGAATGCAAAGAGGAGTAGAGAGGAAAGTAAGGATTAGAGAGGTTGAGGGAAGGTAATTGAAGAAATGGAACGGATGAGGAGAACTAACGAAGAATCAGTCCAAGTGGAGGAAGATGAGAAAAATTTAGGGGAAGTAAAAGGGGTAAAATGAGACTGGGAGAATCGTGAAAAAATCACGAAACTTTAGGAAGAGGGCAAAGGACTTCTCCTTTGCCCTCTTTTTAAACTTTCGTGACTTTCAGTGAGGGAAGAAGAATAAGGAGTACATTCTATGTTTTCACCTCATTGTATATGGGGAAGTGTAAGATATAGGATTGGATTTCATAGGATAAAATGTAATAAGAAAGGATGTGTGTGAAAGGAGTCGAAAGGATGGGATAGAGCAGATGAGTAGACCAAAATTTGGGTAAAGTAGGGGAAGTTATGGGAGAGGGCAAGGAAAGAAAAAGGTTGATAGTAAGGGGAGAAAAATAGAGATTAGTTTATTCTATGATATGTTAGAATGAAATGAGATAGAATAGGATGAGATAGGATAGAATGAGTTCTGATAGGATTGAATGTTATGGGAAAGAATCGGATAGAGCAGAAGACGAAATAAGAGGAAGAGTCAGTAAACAAAGAGTAAAGGATTTTAACGATTTTATGGAAGCCTTGACAGGCTAATAAATCTCTTTTTGTGGTCTCGATAAGAGAAGGGAATGCGAAGAATGGTAGGGAGGAATGTGAGAAAAGGGGAAAATGCAGTAAGGTAATGTGTGGAAAGAGGAAAATGAGAGGAAGTACCGGAAAATAAGCGGCAGTGAAGAGTATTAAAGATAAGTGAGCGTAAGTGAGGAAAGTAGGAGGGTAAGAGGAATATTGAGGCCTTTTGTGTATGAATGGATGGAATAATTCGAAGATTATGATTATTTGCTCTTTTTTTGAAGGAAAGTAGGAAGGAGCACAAAATACTTCAAAATAAGAACAGAAAATCAAAGGAATGATATAGGGGCGAATTCTTGGAGCGTAACACGAACTCTCGGATGCGTCTACTGGATCTCCACATCCTCGTTCTTCGTGTGTGGTGGGTAATGGGCCGTGGTAATAAACCGGGGTGTTACATCGATTACAATGGCACAACGAGCACCATGAAACTTTCCAATCTGGCTCGCGCAATAACTCTAAATATCGAGGTATCCGAGCATGTTCTCATTTTTCTGTGTTATTTTCGAGTGCTGGAGGGCATTCTTGCCAGCGGAGACAAAAAATGATCCCTCCTAGTCACTCAGTAAATTCCTAAAAACTGGATATGCGGTTCAAATGAAAATTTCTTCGTGGCTCTCAATCAATATTCACTATTCACTGCGTTCGCTTACCTCATTAAGTTTTGTCAGTCTTGTCCCCAATTCTTCACTACTCTCTCATAATAGTCTCCACCTACAAATTCATAGTTTCCTCGAAACGGTTCTTCACAACTCAAGAGTAAACTCCCTGTATAATCATTCCTCCGCTCATCTTATAGTTACCGCCCTCTCTACCTACTTCTGAAACTTCATTAACTCTGCCTGTGTGCCATATTCAAACTATAATCTTTCATTTTTATTTTTTCAGCGCAGCAAACCATCCTTCAATCCTTCTGTTTGTTTCATTGACGTATTCAACGTGACAATTCATTTCAATCTGTTGCTAGGCTCCACCTATCACAATTCGTCAAATTCATTTACTCCGTCTTATCTGCTCCTCCCAATAGGTTATTCCTGTCTATCATCCTCCGATCACTTCAATAGAACTGCCCATGTGGATCTCAATCTTTTTTATCTCAGTTTTCGATGTAATTAACTGTATCTCTTTTTTGTCTTAGCTACTTCTTCTACCTGCAAAACAATATTAATGAAATGCTTAGATCCGCCCCCTGTATATCCGCCCACAAGGCATGATATTTTTATTTGCGTCTAACTCCACCCATCCCGATTCTAAAAATGTACTATCCTCGCCTTCCTCACTCTCTCCATCAGAGTATTCCTACTTCCTATACTCGTACCTCCCAGTAGCTCCGCCCATTATACTTCCACTACTTCATCAGATTTGCCTAGTTACACATA
>WSXT02199165.1:0-18920 GCA_011762715.2 Neuroterus valhalla
TCATCGGTGCTCTTGGAGGTGCAACGCCTTCACTGGTTAGCAACCTCAAGGCCATCCCTGTGTGCCAAAAATATGCCATAGGTGTATTTAACCGCGGTTCGACTGGAAGCTGGTGCCATTCTTTGAATGCAGTTGCTCCCAGGTGGGCCTTGCGGTGGTTGTTCAACCAAATTTTAATTTATATATATAGTTATCTCACACTTATTATAAAGATCTATCGCCGCTGCCGTGCGGGATAGTCATTATACGTATTTAATATGTATCTAATACGTATTAGATACGTATTTAATACGCGTCTAATACGTATATAATACGTATTCAATTTGCGTCTAATACGTATCTAATACTATCTAATACGTAGGGGAGAGTGGGGATTTGTGAGCCGGATTTTGTTTTCGAGGTATATCTTCCATAAAAATCGATATATTGTAAATGTTTCAAGTTGAATTTTTTGAAGACATCTGAACACAACTACTGAACAAAAGAATTTGAAAAATAATGATAATAAATCTTTATTAGGTGGCTAACAAGGAAAAATGTACAAGAGAATATAGTATGACCAATAACAACTCAAAGGGCGAGGTACAGCTACAGCTGCTTTACAACCTAACCAAATCACCGTCGTCTTTGAAATATTGCAGATAGGCTAAAAGCCAAAACATCGGCATCCGTAATTTTGGTGGGGAGTTGTGAGCCATATGGAAAAATGTCAGAAAACAGCATATTTTTATAATTTATGTTTATTAAAGTAGTAGGAATAGAAATTTGAGGCCATGTTAAACTTACCCGATTCCTAACTTACCGACATATTTTTTTTGCATCAACTCACGTCTACACCGAAATAGATATCCAGTTGACTTTCCGGGGAAAGCCTTAGAATACAATAAACTACGTTTGTAAACAACATTTGGTTCAAAATTCTGAAAACAAAATTCGCAAAAAAAAAATTTTTTTTTGAATTTTTTGTCTACACCGAAATAGATATCGAGTTGATATTTTGAAAAAAGCCTTAGAAAACAATAAACTACGTTTGTATACAACGTTTTGTTCAAAAATATAAAGAAAAAAATTTTTTGCGAATTTTTTTTCAGAATTTTGAACCAACTGTTGCATACAAACGTAGTTTATTGTATTCTAAGGCTTTCCTCAAAAAATCAACTCTATATCTTATTCGGTGCAGACGTGAGTTGTTGCATCAAAAATCGATAATTTGGGTCACGTGACCCATGTTTAACATGGCCTTAAGATAAATTCGATGTAACTAGAAGATTCAAAAAAATTAATCAGATTCGCATTTAGCACAGGTGTATTACACAGTCGTCATGTTGGCACACTTCAAGTGCACAGCACTTGGTTTTCCATTTTTTGTTTTTGTTATTTTCCAATTAGAGTATTGAATATATCAACTAAAATTGACAAAAATTATTGTTTAAGCAACTCATTATCATCTACAACAATGATCTTCTCGAATAATGCTTGGAAGTTGCGGTTTTTTGAGGAACTTCCAACTTTTTGTATCCAATTTTTTTCCTAATGAAGTATCTTCACTCTTTTGCCTATGTTCTGAGAAGATTCGTTCAAACAAAAAGGCTATCTCACAGAAGAGACGAATGAAATTATAGAATAATTAGCAGTCGGTGAGAGGTGTGAATAACCTGTAGAAGTGTTGTTTTGAATTGCAACACAAAGTTTATTGCAGATCCTACCTTTTTATAACAAAGATATTTGAAATTGATGATAATAATAATATAAATTTATTTTAATTAAATTTATATTAATTAGATTTTATCAAATTCTCAATAATTTCATAAAAATTCATGTATTTTAATTTTGTTCAGAAGTAGGAAAATTGATGAAATTATTCTCCTCAGTCTCATCCGGCACATCCAGACTTTTTTATTGGTATAAAATGTTCAGCACGAAGTTGCAACGTTTCGGTAACGTACCGTTACCCTCATCAGGCTATTCTATAAGAACGAAGCGAAGTAAACGAATAATGAATATATTTCAATAAAATTCAAGGAGAGAATTTCTTTTTTGTCTTCTATTATTTGAGGATCATTGGTATTTTGAACAGTTTGAACATTCTCCTGATTGAATTTTATTTCTTTAATCATTTTGTGATGTGTTCTTCAACAAATTCTTCGGGATGGCTGTTATAATGGAGGAGTTTTCGTACTATATTCAAGTTTTCTGTGTAAAATGTCCGGTCAGATAAGGTGATTGTAAAATCTACAATGTTCTGCATTATTCCAATTTTATGCTGTAACGGATGATTCAGATAGAAATTTGAAAGTTTACCTGAGTCTGCGATACCAGTTAGTTTTTAAATTACCGTTTTCGTCTCTGATGATTTCAACATTTAAAGAACTAATGGTATTATCCTTTTCGATTTCGTGTATAAATTGGAGTTTGGGGTGGTACAAACTGAATTTTTGTATTGTTTCCTGAATTTCATCAGTTGGGATGATTAGAATCGTATCATCCACATACCGATAATAAACTAGTATTTTGAATTTAAGTTTATTAAGAACCTCAACTTCCAAATCCTGCATGACAATTTTAGCCAACGTACCTGAAATTGGTGAACCCATGGGGGTTCCAAACTTTTGTTTGTAATAACAATCATCAAATTTAAAAAAGGTTGACACCATTAGGAATTTAATACCTTTTTTAAATTCATCCAAAGGAATTTGTGTCTTGGTTCCAATAATGTCCCATCTGTTTTCAAAACCTTTGAGTACCAATTCTTACGAAACGTTAGTGAATAATGATGAGACATCAAGGGAAACAAGAGTGTGATGACTGAGTATTTTGGTTTCTGTCATAATTTTTTTTTTAAATGAATCGCATTTTTGTTAAAAGATTCAGGTTTAGGTAGGGCAGCTAAAACTATATTGTTCAATGTTTTGGCCAAAAAATATGTAGTTGTGGCAATAGATAATACAACCTGTCTCAAGGAATAATTTGTTTTGTGAATTTTTGTTAATCCGTAAAGGCTGGAAATATTTGTATTTTCTGTAATCAACTCTTTCCTAGTGATTTTATACCCAGAAAACCTTTAGTTCTCTACACATTTGTTAATTTAAATGTGTCTCTTTTCAGAACTTTCAATGGATTGTCATAAAGTTTTTTATATGTCCTTTTATCATTAGGTAAAAAATTCATCCTCTTTCCGTACTCTTAAGTTTTCATCACTACTGTGACATGGCCATTGTCAGCATGGGTGATCAGTAATTCTTGACGGTTCTTAATAAAAACTTCAGTATTTCTGATGCCTTTTGCTATTGTCCAATCAATTTCAGTAATTTTCTTAGGTTTTTTTATATAATTCGATGTTATCGATGAAATTTTGTATCTTAATTCTTCATTAGACTCATCAGGAATTTCATGTAAATTGTCTTCCATGTCCTTAACAAATTCAAAAATCTCGACTTGTTTATTCGTAAGAAAACTGTTCCTAAATTTTTCAAGTCTAAGAGTATCCGATACTGAATCATAAATTTTGATGTCTGAAAGATGTATTAAGCAAGGATCGGTGTTAATTTCGTTATTGGTAATAATATTTTCGGAACTATGTTTGTTGAGTTGTATGTTTTTATAACCTCTGTTTCTTTTTAAAGTTTCAATTTTGTTAATGAATTTAATAATATTATTGTTGTTAATTATAATTTTCCCATCTTTCTCAAAATGTTCAACACAATCTTTGAAATTATATACTGAAATTAAGTTCTTCAATCAATTTTGAACTTAGTAAGAGAAAGATTGTGATATTTTGAATGACAATGGATGTTTTCTACTCCTAATTGCCTGACTTGGTTCTTCACTCTGTAGACGATATTTTTTTGTCTTTTAAAACTATAACGGCTATAAAAATGTAATTTTCCCATGTTTTTAGTACAATTGTTAATGTTGTTCGGGAATATTTTAGAATATTTGATAATCACTCTGATAGAATATAGTCATAAACAATAATAAACTCTGAAGAGAATGATTTTTTTCTAAATTTCATTAGTTTTTACCTAACTCCATATGAGAATTGGACAAAAAGTTGGAAGTTTCAGAAAAAGACGCCACATCCTAGCATTATCTCAAGAGAATACTGTTGTCCATAAGAACATCTGATTTCCAGGAGAGAGTGATATTTCATGTATTAGAAACAATTTATACAGGAAAAAATTATAAAAAATTCCAATAATTTCCAGAAACTCACAAAAGCCAACTTTCCACCTAGAGTGTTTTTTTCGGACCCCATAAAACAGACATGTGAAGATGAAATTCGAGGAGCAAATTTTGGTTTGTCTTTTGTAGCGATTTGTGAGGATGAATGTCGAGGACTAACCACAGTAAAAACGTAGGTATAAACTGTGTTGCAGGTAGAATCCGACCGGTGTTTACTTTTCCTTGGTAGCGCCGTTCAAAATATCTCTGTAGGTTCATTTTTTTTCTTTTAATTTCAATGTCCAACATCAGTGATAAACATTCCTTGTGTTTAGGGTGTAGCAATCACCCTACCGAGGGTAATTTCTGTTGCAGGTAAATGCTACCCTGAAATAGGTGTTTGATTTACACTTTGTTTTTACTGTGACTTGAGACACCCAGTATCAATGATTATTATGAGTGGAATTTACAAAAGCATCTTCATTCTCACGAAAAAAAACATGATCAACACTACCAGGTTCACGCAACCTCTATATATCATTTAAAAAACAAAGAATTTTTTTCTGAATTTGAAGAAAATTAGGACGCAAGAGCATTTAAATTTCCGATAAAAAATTCTATACCAACGTAATAAAAAATTTGTTATCCGATTTGGAAGTCGTCGTCTTATTCTTTCATCTGTCTGCACTCTTTATCTTCAACCGACTTACTGACCAACTCAAAAAGGAGGTTCTCTATGTGCCTGTTGTACATGTATGTGTGTATGTCCGCAATTTTTTTGAGAACCAGAACATCGATTTTCGTGATAGTTTTTGTGAATTTATATTCTTGATTCAGGAATGGGTACAGGAAAACTTTGGTAAGAAAGACTTAGAATATGAAGGGAAATTTTGGAACTGTAAATTTATCGAATTTATAAAACTGATCTATATACAGTGTTTTCAATTTTTGTATCAGGTAACAGCTAACATAACAGCTAACAGCCAACAGGTAACATGGAATAAACAAAATATAACTGCAAAAATATGAAAAATTGACTTCGGAGTATGCGCTAAATAGTAAGAAAAAATCAGTTGCAAAAGTATAAATGATTTTGTGGTCGGGACAAGATATAAAAAACCAGACAAATCCCCAAAGACTCTTCTTATATGAAGATATCTCTTAGAACCTAAGTTCTCAGGTTCAGATTTCAACAGATAATAAAGGAAAGAGCACAAGACAGGAAATTGAAGACCAACAGTGGCCGCTTCAACCTAGAGCTCGCTCATGGCCCGGCTCATCCCCTTACACTCTCATGCGTGCACTTACGAAGTGTCTATTTCTTTCCCATGCACACGCACACCTATACAGACGACAGCTCCATCAATACAGCAAAGAAGCTAGTCCACGTAACGTAGCATACCATTACAAATTTCGTTCCTTATACCCACACATACTAAAAATATTGATGTAAGCAGACGTGTTCTGTGCACACACAGTCAACTCGAACATAGGTAAGCATAAAACAAATTACCGCATTAGGATTGAGATATGAAGGAGTTGGGCAGCTTGGGTAAGATCAGGAATATAAGATCGCATAAAATATGGGGTAGGAAGCTAGGGCAGGGCGATAGCGTCCGGAAAGAAGCGATCGATACTCAGACACGCCATCATCCCTTGGGCACTCCGAGAGTCGGACTGTTTATTTCCTCGCTATTTACCAACTGGGGTTAATGGACCCTGGAAATCGTCTTTCGAAACACAGGCGAGAGGTCTCCAATCCCAAGGAATTCAGTGAGTCTCCTGCTCATGCCCTAAGGCTTCTCGCTTACCTCCCTTAAAATCCACCCCCAACCCCTAACCCCGATTTCCATCCCCGTTCTCTGTTTCTCTCCCGACAACCGTAATCCTGCCAGGACGAAAAAGGATTCCAGTGCAGAGCGAAAATTCCTCGCGTTACTGTCAGCCGCGAATTTTCACGCGAAATTCCACCAGACGGTGTATAACAGTGAGAAGAAAGGCTAGGCTTTTTTTCACAGGAGTTAAAAACCTGGCTCGGCATCAAAATAGTTTTTCTGTGGTGAGAGAAAAAAGAGAAAGAATTTGTTTGGCTATTAAGGGATTAATGAAAGTTCATCAAGGAGTTTTTCCATTATTTTTTATGGTTACTGAGAGGACTGTGAAATATAAAATGTCAAGTGTGTGATAACATACATTTTAATATCCTGTAAGGAAAAATGCATAGTCTTTGCTAGCTCTAGCTACTTAGTTGACGTCATAAAATTTTGTGGAGTTTTATACAATTCAGGGTAAAGAGCGATTAAGATTTACGGAATCTGTAAATGTTCGAAGCATCGACATGTTAAACGTTCTTTTAACAAAAAATTTGTTTTCATACGCCTATATATAGAATTATTCCTTTTTTGAAACAATTTTTCTTTTCTGCGGAAGCGCTGCAATCGCAAGTCTATCGATTAGAAAACTCAATTTGTAAATATATGTCATAATAGTCGTGATTGTGCATTCCGTTTTGACCTCAATCAACCCTGAATTCTGAAATGTACATTTTTAATTCTAATCTATAATAAGAACTTGTAGACAAAGTCAAACAACAGAAATTCGATAAATTTGTCTGAAAGGCAAACAGAGAAGAATAAAAGGGCTGGAGAGGCTGAAAAATTTCAAGTTCATAACAAGAAAACAGAAGTGCTGGCTGTAAAACGTCCAAAATTGGTAATATCGAAAACATCATTTTCAGAAGGAAGGAAAATGTTCATTTGTAAAAATTTTCGAATAATTTTTTCTAATTTTTTCTTAACATTCAAGCAAATATAGTTTTCTGTTTCTATCCTTGCACAGAATCCCCGAAATTTTTTTTCTTTTAAATACAGCACGAGAAATTCCCAAGCAGTCATCCATCCAAATAATAACTGTGCAAAATACTGCTTCACTCCACTGATCGGACGGATACTGATTTTTTTAGCGTTGCATGACTGTTGGCAAACTTTCTAAACTATTTTTATAGTCCCGTAAAATTAGGATTTGATTATGCAATTGAAGCGGGAAAGACGGAATTTTGTGTGGGTGCTAGGTGGTCGATGGTGAGTCTGAATCCAGAAATGCGATCTCCTACCCCTTGTGAAAAGACGCCATTTTGTTTGTAAGGGATAAATTTGTTTTTTGGATTTTATGACGTTTATATACTTTTTGGCGAAAAAAGTGTCATAACTCACTTTACGGGGGATGAAATTCTCTGCAGATTTACATTCACGCGATTTTTCGATATTTGCAATAGTTAATTAACTACAGGTAATAAACTGAGGAAGAGGGGGATGAAAAATCCTAAATTCTGGAATGAATAAATAATAATGAATAAACAAGTTGAATGAATAATAAAATCTTGAAAATTTCAGAATCGTTCATGTTCGCCGTAAAAGAGTATACTTGAGCTGCAATGAAATTGAAATTAAATACTAATTTTTCCTATTCAGATTCCCGGAAATTCTATTTTTGAATCTAAGAACCCCCAGAATTGAAGGTTCTGGAATTATGAATCTCTCAATCCTAAAATTTCAAGATTGAACAGATCTTATAATTTAAAAACTCCCTAATTCCTTTTCGGGGATTGGAAAATTTGAAAATGTAGCGGAATTCGAAATCAAAACGTCATTTTAAAGATTTAAAATCCCAAATATTTTATTTTTGAATTTTAGAGTTACCTAAATAGAAGTTTCTCACATTTCAACTCTCCCAATCAGAAAAATTTGGGATCAAACAGTTCCAGTGGTCTGAAAACTTTTTAATCCCCTTTCGAAGACTGGCAAATTTTTCAAATATCAGAATGTGTCAATGAAAACAATCGGAATTTCCAATCCGAACGTAAATGTTTTATTTCGAATTTCCAATAATATTTTTTTTGAATTTCAGGATCTTCAAAGTTGGAAGTTCTACAATTACAAATCTCCTAATCCGAAAATTCCAAAGTCGAACAGAACTGATGGCCTGAAAACCTTTCAATTCTTTTGTGAAGAGTAGAAAAATTCGAAAATATTGAAATGTAAAACGGAGTCCAAATTTTGAAGATTCAGATTTCCAGAAATTCTATTTGTGCATGTTAGAATCCCTAAAATTTGAGATTCGGATCTAACATCCCAAATCCTGCAGTCCCAAAATCCTAGGATTTAACAGATCTTATAGTTTGAAAAATTGAAAATTTGGAAAAAATCGGTATTAAAAATTGAACCTCAACGTCTGATGTATTTCTGTAATAACGCCATAATGCATTCCCATTTACATTTTTGACATGGATCCCGATCACTGTGAAAAAGATATTAAACATTCGTACAACTATTCATATACTCATGTATTCATAAAATTCATCACATTTTTTGTCTAATTTTACTGGAATATTATAGCAAATTTAGAGGATAAAATTGTCTGATTCGCTCGTACTCTAAGGCGATCTCTGGTCAAAATTACCGTTCTCAAAACATTATTACGAAGAATATGTATGAAACAAAAATAGATTCCATTGGTTCATTTGTGGAAATGCGAGACCGATTTTTTGCATTATTGCGTAAGAATATTTCGATTTTTCTGACACGTCAAGAGATTCCTCTAATAACAATATGTTCGACTGTGTTATCACAGTCTATGTTGGAAATCACTTAGAAATTGAATTTTATAACATCTCGAAGATTTATTTATTTTGCCATCAAAATTCGTTAATTGGAGATCACTTAGCGAAGACTAGGTGTTTTTTATTATAGAAACTTCAAGTTTAATAAGTATACATGATAGGATAATGTGAAATAAAAGACCCCAATATATCGTTATATATTATATTATATTCATAATAATTTTTCAAGCTTCCTTGGGGTATCGATTCCTCCCAAAGAACTATGTGCAGAAACTCTATACGATTACCTCAATACGGAAAAATCCTACAAGGATTGATCATTATCGTAATCACAATTCAGCTGTGAAATGCAAAACTCTACACAAAGATTGAAATTGAATGATTGTCTTCTGAATTATCTCTACCTTAGATTATTGAATAACTTGAACATTCGAAACTATACTCAAGTATAAATTGAAATTCATGAAATAATTTAATGGTTCTATGTCACATTGATATTTGAATACTCTGCACAAACAAATGTTACACGGAAGAACAATAAATATTTTTCGATTTTTAACCACTTTTTCCCGTAGGGGTAGATTATGTAAAATTCATTTTCGTAGAGCTTTCGAAACTGAAAGACAAAACAATCATCAAATTGTCTTGTGTAGTGTAGACTAGGCTAGGTAGAAAAACTACCAGTAACTAAGAAAAGTCTCTTAAGAAATTTGAGAGTGTTTCTGTATTGGCATCACTGAGTCGCGCTTAACAGGCGTCAATAATGCCAACCCATTAACGTATGATATATGTGATTGTCACATGTTGTCAACCATAACATTCAAACTCTAATTTTTCTTATTTCACTATCACTCAAGAGTCGTCGAATGCCGAGTTCTCGATGCGCTTTTTATGAAAAATATCGTACATGGCGAGTGGCGGATAGCGGAGATCACTGACTCGTGTGGTGCTGCCCTTGCTTCGCTCGGGCCAGTAACTCTGCACTGGTCAGTTATCTCAGACATCCGTCACTCGCCATGTAAAAAACTAGTATTCCTAAACGAATCCTTAACCCTCTACCGCCCTTGAAAAATTTGTTTTCTGAATAAAAAAATTTTGAAGCATGTTATTACTCAGGTACAGTGCTATACAGTGTGCAAGGTTATACCGACAACCCTCCTGACTAAGATGTAAATCGGTGCAATGAAAGAATGCCATTCGTCTCGAAGTTATACTTCAAAAACTTCAAGGCTGCCAAGTGTTACATATATGTTACTGTGGGCGGTAGAGGGTTAATTGGAAGCATATTGAGGTGTATACTTAAATTTGATTTTCATGTTTCAAATTTGAAAATTTTGAAATAATTCCAAATCAGAACTACCCAATAATTATTGATCATATGTTTATTGTAAAGAAATTCATTTATAAGATAGCCTTAAATTCAAATTTGAAAAATATTGAAACTTGAATAAGACATCATTAAAGCTCTCACATTAAATTTGACGGCGTTGAAATTATAAATCATAAAACAGATGTCAAAATCCCTTCATACTGAGAGAATTTAAATTTTGATATCGTTCCCATGAAATCATCAAACTTTGATCAAGTTTCATGCCCGCAGGGACATAAAGAGTAGTTTGAGGCTCCTTATTTGATCTTCGAAGTTAACCAACTTGAGAGTAACCAAGCTTGGCTCGATTACTCTCCGATTGGGGTCATCGTGCTCAAATAAGTAATACATTTTATCCTAATTTCAGCAGGCTCAAAATAATATTATATGTCATGAAAAATTTCCTCAAATAATCATAAATAATGGTACCTATAGGTACTTTCAAGCTCGAAAGCTTCGGAACTGGGCTATTTGCAAGTTCCTGTTGTTAAAATCATCAAAACAAACTTATTAAATTTTCTTTACGCTATTGCATGTTCCATTTATTGCTTCATATAATTTGAACTCGATGTATGGGAGCCACTTACTTCATTCATCTTTATTTGCCTGTAAAAAGGGATAAAAATATAATAATTGAGGAAAAGTTTATGTCCTAGCAACAAAATAATATTGTTGAGCAGTTTTGGTTGTTCTCACCAAAATATGTTTTCCGCTGCCAAATAAGGAGTTGTTGTTACAAAACACTTAGTTTGGCTCAAACAACAAAAGTTTAGCACATTTTGTTGAGTGTACCAAAGGATTTTGTTGATCCTACCAAATACACGGCTGCGCATGCGCTCTTTTCCACTCGAGAAGAACAACTGACCACGTTTTTAATATGGTGGACGCGAACGAGAATCAGTTTGTTAAACGTTGATCGGTCGAAAACTTACGGTATGGCGGACGTAGCGACAAAAAAAATTCTAAAGGAATGGGTTCTTCGGACTCTCATAGATATATTTCAAGGTAAGTAATTTTCACATTTCGATTGCTTCTTCACAGTCTTTTGAATACTAAAGATAAACTTGTATCTATATTCTTAATTCTATAATGACTTTAGGTGATCATTAAAAACAAGAATCAGTACGGAGAACCGGAACATTGCTTTTTTTCAGATTAAGTAATTCATTTGAGTTCATTTGAGTAATAATAGTTAGTGTTTCGAAATAGCTCCATCTTTTAATCTGGTTTCAAGATTATGTAACGAACTATGAGAAATTTAACCTATACTCTAATTACACCTGGCTGCTTTTTCAAGTTTAAAACAGCCCTTGGAAATAAAAAATACATAAAAACAATAATTGCTCACATCCCCCGACTAGTTCTGGTTTCAAATAACCAATCAAAGGTTTTCTAATAGAAATTGCAAATAACATAATGGAATTTGGTAAAGCCGTGATTCGACTTTATAACCATTGTAACTAATAAGCTTCTAGGTCAAGATCGGCTCAAATCAATTTGTCATCAATTTATTCAAGTTTTAAATAGACTTGACAGTAAGGAACATAATTCTGAGGTTATGACACAAATATTTTGAATCTAATTTACGTTTCGTAATTCAGTGATCCTAGCAGAAAATTTCTTTTAGAAGAAAGTGGAGTGGTTTTCACATTTTAAATTAAGATTAAAATATAAGCGATACGAATAAAATCAGAAGATAAATTTTTCCAATCAAATTTTTCAAATCCTACATTCACAAGTATTTCTTATTTCTCCTTGTTATTTGATTATTATTTCTTTGAGTATTTAAATATACTTTTATGTCAGTCGTAATATTAATATGAAAAAATGAAAAAAATAGTACATTTCCGATGAATAAAGTGTAGACTTTTTATTCTTCAGTTATAGGAATTGATTTAGAAGCACAAAATGCACTTGCACCTGGTTTGAGAAAAGCCAAGCGATATTTTTATACTTATAGATCTCAATTTCATTTGATGATTAGAGTTTAATTTAGAAAACTATTTGGAAAAAGGGTATATAAGTTATTAAAAGTGAAATGACACATAATTCCTCAATCATAAATTATCACATATTCCATTTCGCTTTACAGAGAATATTTGTTTTATATTCAGAACCCATATAAAAAAAAGATAAAGTATCTTTGTTCTAAATGTGAATCTTCATTCTTCGATGTATTAAAATATATATTGTGGTCCTTACAAAAATTGTATGTACTGATTATGCATTTTACTAATTATATAATGGACCCTAATACAGTTATTTATAACTGTGATTCCTTAATTTTGTACAAAAACTCCTCTGCTTTGATGTGTATATTAGTTTGAAATATTTTCTGTGCGAAAGAAAAAATAGAAGCACACAGAATGCATTGAAATTTAATAGAGGATAATTGGAGGAATTTCCCACAAATCTATCACGTATTATTAAATCAATGCATTCTTTCCTTATAAGTTTTTATTCACACAAAAGATTAATGACATTCTATTTATATAATATATTTTTCCTCAAAGAAATCTATTGTTTCTTCGACAAAACTATTCTGTTAAATTTACAAAAGTTTGGTTCGATGAACAAAACGATTCTGTATAACCTTCAAAATTTTCCTTCAGCCTAAAAAATCATTGTGTTGGGCTGACGAATATTTGGTTGATTCAATCAAATATGTTTGTTGCATCTACAAACGAGTTTTGTTGTTTCTACCAAACTTTTTCGTTGGTTCAACCAAACGCACCAATAAAATGATTTGGTTGGCTCAACAAAACGATTTTGTTGCTTCGATGGCAACCGAATAATTTGGTTGAGACAACCAAATTCTTTCCGGTCCACCAAACATTTTCCTCCGTGTATGGAGAGATTATGTATGGTGGTATTTGCAAGACTGGCCAGCTTCAAGGAAATAATCCATCGTCTCCAAAGGCGACCCACTTTCAAACCGGGTTTAATACGTCCTTCAGCTTCCGGGTGTGCTTCCGAGGCAAGGAAACGAGGAGTTTGCAAGATCTTCGAAGGTATTGCAGGTTTCTTCCGAGGCTGCACTTAAGACGCGAAGAGTTATATCGAATTACTGCCACGCCATCAACCGACGATGGGGTTTTCATAGCGCCGTAAATTTGGAAACCGGTTTTTCGCGGAAATTGCGATTTGAGAATAAGTGGATTCTACCACGGGTGAATAAACTGTAGTGTGTGTTAACATCGTTTCTTTAGAATTACCAATAAAAATTGTTATCAGTTAAAGTAATTGCGTGGAATTGTTCCTTCTGTTTCTTGACTGTTATTTTAAAACTATTTCAAGTCCGAAAAAGAATCAAAATAAAATGGTATATTTGAATCAAAATGTCGTTTTTAATCAGAACTCAATGCTTTCATTCTACTCAGCAAAAGTTTACAGAGTTATATACTAAAAAGCTCAACAACAAAAAATTATTTTCGTGATAAGCATTGCTTTATCATCGCCTTTTTTTCGATTCAAATAGTAATGCCGCAGAATAGCGTCATTTGAATTCTCAATTCTTTAAAACATTTATTCAGAAACGATTCCCACATGTCACAACTGCTCCTAGAGGAACTTTAGTAAATGTTACCCTGAAACGAGTATTTCATTCTAACCTTGTTTTTACTGTGATCATGACAAATTTATATTACACTATTAGAAATGTGTAACATTCAAAAAATCAACTCCATGGCATTAAAGCTTAAACAATTCAGCCGCAGATGTCTGATCGAAGTGAGATTTCGAAACCCAATAAAAAAGTCAGTTCGAAAAAGCAACAGTAAATCCATGCTGTCTCTTTCGATTACAAAAACGCGAAAAAGCTCCATAACGGAAGTTGGTGTCATATCCAATCCAGAATCAATTCTCGTTAGCAGCGGCGCTCGCGCTTCTATTCGGATATCGATCATGGTCGGGAAATATGAATCTAGAATTCAGAGGAATTCCTCTGTTCGAAAAATCCGTACAGCTCCAAAACAAATTTACTCCACCATCGTTTGTATGCTGCATCACGGAGGGGTTGTTTAGAGGATGGGGGGGGGGGTGCGGAACGGTGCAGAGTTGAAAAAGCAAGGGGTGAAATGAGAAGGCTGATCGGAAGAGCTCCAGTGCGTACACAAAGGTTGGATAAGCGGCATTGAGGTAGAGCTTGGTGGCAGAATGGGGGGACAAAAGAGGATAGAAAAGTTTGCGAACTTTTTCTTCATTATAATTCCCGGCACTCACGTTTATACCTCACCACTTTACACACGATCGACACGTGAAAGGAGCTCCTTTCTCGTAACAGAACGAACCGTTTTACGCGTCGATTGATACCACAAAAAAATGATTTTACAAATGCAGGAGAGTTGAGTTGAAACGCTTATTTTTTGTGAGAAATGATGACTATCATTTTCAATTCCATGAGTAGGTTAGGGGAGGTAATAGAGTCTCTGTTTGTTTTAGTTCAACTCTTGAATTTGACTCTCAACCTTTGACCTCTGACATTTGCTCTTTGGCCTTTGAATCCCCCTTGACCGTGACCTCTGACCTTGTAACACTAATTTTCTGACTCTTTGCTTCCAAATTCTGTAACCTTCAACTCCCTGCTTTGAATTCTGGAACTTGCCTTTTGACCCTTGAAGCTTTTCAACCTCTCCTTGGACTGCTTTTTTCTGTAGATGTTCATTTTCAAATAGAAAAAAAGAAGAATATTCGTGAAGTCGATCGATGTGTTTTTCAATTATTGGTGCTTGTTTAACAAATTTATTGTCCTGAGAATATCACGGATCAATGGATCGATTTTGGATTTGATACCTACAAACTTCCATTTTAGTAATTTTTATTGGTTGCACAACAAATTTTTTTGTGAATGTGATCAGTACGTAAAGAATAAGGAAGATCGTTGGAAACAAATTTGAAAAAAAAGAACATTTGTTTCAACACTTAGGAGTTTGAAGCTATAATAAGGAAAAACTAATAGAACTTGTTAAAAATTTTTTCAAACTACGAATTTTCAGTCTCTCCCTCTTGTTAATTCCATTAAAGGAAAAACTGTTTTAACATTTACAAATTACTTACAAAATAGATTGAATATCGAAACTTTTTCAAGAGTGATCATTGGTGATCTTTTCCAGAAAAAAATGCACAAATTTTATTTGGGTCAATGTTTCAAGAAACTTTACCCTTTTCTGAATTGGTTTTTAGGGTTCGAGGCTTGATCTTTCAAATTGACGATGGATTTGTGTTCTCGAAATAGTTTTTAGCAGGCTATAAAAGTATTATTTAGGCTTTATTATAAATTTTCACATTCTAAATGATACATAAAAATAATACGATTTTTCTACATATGCCTGGGATTTCCTCAACAAGAGTTAAGGTAAAAACCACGTTTTCTTTAATTTGATTGGGAAAATCAAAAGTATTACATTCTGCAATTCGGCAAACAAAAGTGTTTCGTATTCCCAAAGAAATTACTTCTGCCAGAGTGCCAGCTGTTGCGCTTGCACATTCCAATTCAAAATTGCTCCCCAATACTGCGGGTATCGTAAACTCACTTTATTATTAGTTGTCATTTCACTGGATGATGGAGAATATTAATAATGATTCATTCAAATAAAAACGTATGAGTTCCTCTTATTTCGGATAAATTACCATAATTAACCGGAAATTTTCGCAGCATTCGGAAATTTTTGTAACATCAAAGTTTCGGTCATTCATGAATTTTCCCAAATTTCGAAAATTTTCGGACAACTTCCAAAAACTTTAGACACTCTGAATTGTCAAATTTTCTCGTGGTTTCTAACTGAAAAAACAAATTGCGAGAATTTTTGGTAATTTTTGAAAATTTCACTGCAGCTTCCTAGCATACTCGGAAAGTTGGTTTTTGGAACGACTTGGAGCGGCCCAAAGTGAGAAAAAAACACTTTTTTGGAACAAAAATCAGCCTACTTCTTAGTTTTCAACGCATCAGAGCTTTTTTTTTAAATACTCATCAAGAATCGTTCTTTAACGTAGAGGTGCACGCTTTTTGAGTTTGTTACTCATAATTTGCTACCTAACTTAAAATTTGCAATTGGTTATACTTGCGATATTCACTTAACCCCATTCATCGATATTTATTCACAAAGGTGTAGAATAAGGAAAGTTGCTTGTTTTAGATAAAAATGTAACTTGTAGATAAACATCCTGTATTCTTTATTTGTCACAAAAACAATTAATAGATATAACTGTTAACTGTTGCATTTTTGGATTCCGAATGTATTAATTGCATAAATTTTGTTACAAAAATGTGAAGAATCAATCCCTAATTGCGGACAAGCACCAAATAACAATTATACATTGTTAATATTTTATCACAATTTTTATAAACACATTCATTTATTTGGCATATCTGTGCATCGAAAACTTTTCTTTTGTGTGGAATCATTTATTTTCATCTGAAGAACGAGAATATTACAGATTAGATTTACATGAAACAGCATTTGTCATTGCTATAAACAATTTTATTAAACAAATTCACTTATTTCGCATATCTATGCTTCGAAATTTTTCCTTTCTGTGGAATGATCTATTTTCACGTGAAGTTCAACGTTCATTCATTTGTCCCTAAAAGGTGCAAAACAGAAACAGATGACAGAAGGTTCCAAAACTCTTCTCGAAGAATAATATATTCAAGCGAATCTCCCAATTTCATAGGCCTACAGGTATAGATCATATGGAGGTAAAATTAAAGAAGTAAAAAATATTTAAAATTTCCAAAGGTACCAAAAAATATATTGATAAATGCTAAACAAAAAAACCTCTTTCATGGTTGCAATTTTGACGTTCGGTAGAGAAGCTGGAATATTGCCATGGAATATGTTTTCATATCAATATAGTCAATTGCAGTGACACTAAAACCAGTACATTCGATTGTATGATTTGTTCATAACCATGATAAATGTTGTGAAAAGTTCTATTCTTTAGATGGAAAGAAATGATTCCACATAAATACCGAATTTTCTATGCATATCAGTGCCAAATAAGTGAATTTGTTTATAAAAATTATTTATAACAATGACAAATGTTGTTTCATGGAACTCTTATATGTGCTATTCTTGTTCTTCAGATAAGGAAAGAAAAATTTTCGATGCACAGATATGCCAAATAAGTGAATTTTATTATAAAAATTGTTTAAACTATTAACTATAATTGTTATTTGGTGCTTGTTCGCAATAGGAAATTGATTTTTCACATGTTTGTAACAAAATCAATGTAAGCAATGCATTCGAAATCTGGAAATGCAACATTCAATGCACCTCTACGTTAAAGTATGATTTTTTATGAGTATTCAAGAAAAAAAGCTCTGACCCCTTGAAAATTGAGGAGTCGGCTGATTTTTGCCCCGAAAAATTTCTTTCTTCCCCATTGTGCGGGCCCCATTGTGCGGGCCCCAATGTTATTCAGGAAGACTGTACGAATAACTAATAAATAAATTCTTCATTCAAGATTCATAAGATACATTACTAATGTTATCTGTGTTACCAATGTTATCTAATATTCTGTATATACTATTTTTTTTAAATATTTTTTTCAACAACTCACGTCCATGAGAAATAAAATATCGAATGAACTTTCAAAAATTAGTTGAAGAGCACTAAGGAACTTTTGTATGGTTCTAAATTATTTAGAATAAAATGAAATTTAAATTTCTCTATTTTTCTGGGAACTCAAGTTCAAATATACAGGAATTGAGGACGATACAAACATTTGCCAGTGCTTTTTATATAATTCACGGATTTTCATTCGTATATCAATTATAGTGGACGTGAGTTAATGCAAAACAATATTGTCGGACAGGTGAGTATATCTTGGCCTTAAAATTCTCTCCACAGTACACTTAATGCAAACAGATTCTTGGATTTTGGCCCTTTACCACACTCCATCTGCGCATGCGTGTTTATCACACTTGAGCGAATTGGGATTTCGCCTTTTTAAATTTTTATGATCGTATCCAAATCAACTAAATGTAACTTACAGTATATATTTTTTGGGGTAAAAATTACGAAGAAACGCAATGGTGATAAACACAATTCAAATAAACCATTTTTAAATAGTAAAAAAAGAAAAAATGAGAAGAACTCTTCCAAAATGTAATTTTTTGTCTAAAAAATTTTCCATTTTTTTGTATTTATCGAAATCTTACTTTTCTCTAATTGAAGATAAAATTAAATATATATTTTCGAGAAAAATAACCAACTACACAATTAATAAAATATAGATATTTTTCATGGCTGTCTGAAAGTAAGGTATATTTAAAACATAGCAATATCAGTCAACACTACTTAATCTAGAAGAGAAAAGACATGAAAGAATATATTATTTAATGAATAATTATATTGTTAATTGTTCAAATACGAATAATTATAAAATATTATAACAAAATGTTATTACACGGCTACAAGAAAGTTATAACCAGAAGTTGTTGCGCCAGCCATTTTGAAAGAAAAAATCTGCCCGCTTCGCGGGCACATTCTCATCGCGCGCTTCGCGCGCAGCTCGCAAGTATCAGCGCGCTTAGAGCGTGCGTCCGTAGGATCTCGCGCTTCGCGCTCGATAATATATTTGACTCACGCTCCGCGCTCGTTTGTTCCGAACCTCGCGGTTCGCGCTCGGGTATTTGTGTCTCGTAATCGGAATGCTTTCGCTATTGTTCATTTCAATATAAAGGCAGATTTGCAAGTGAATTGAACAAATCAATCTCTTTTAGATCCTATTTAACCAATGCAACCTCATATTTTTATCTTATAACGTAAT